>JADLZK010001573.1:0-126546 GCA_015847255.1 Hyparrhenia diplandra | reverse complement strand
CATATAGCTTGATTGGAGTGGGGAGGGTATAAAGCGGAAAAAGAGAGAGAGGCTTTTACAAGAGCAACAACAGTAGTACAAGTGAAGCTCGTAGTTTAATTGGCCAGCCGGAAAATGTCACTCTTTTATCTCAGGAAGTGCTGTATCTTTACAAAAAGGCAATCTTTTAAGTATAAATATGGCCTAGAGGTTTTTAGACCAATTGTAGCTCAACCACTCGTACGTGGTATGTTTGCTGGCGCGGACATTATCAGCTGTTATTAGTAAGAATTTATCCACAAACCAAGTGATGATATATATATATAGGTGTGAAAAGAAATACCATTGTTTTGCTTTTATGATTTATTATATCATGACATTCAACATTGATGTTGCCTGCCTACACATTTAGGTGGTCTCTATATAATTAGGTTGCAGTAGCAATAGATCGGATCCAAAAGAAAATCTTGAGCACACATTAAAACTTGTAATCATAATCTGCTTTTATCGATCATATCACTATCTTCTGCCTCGCACTATCGAGCCAAAAGACATTCTTGAAATGGATATATCACATGCTTAGCTAGGTTCTATATATGCAGCAAGTAGTTACCATTTGTCGGATTATTCTGTTATTCTTTTTTTTCGTTTGCTCACATGAAATGGAAATAGGTCATAAACTAATAATATTAGGTTGATAAAAAAGAGGCAAAATCTTTTAGCATATGAAAATCTCAGCTGCAAGGTCGAGCTAGGGATTATCTTAACACACACTGTTTTTTCTGTACGTACGGCCGATGCCTTCCTTTGAAGCTTCATTCTCCTCCCTCCTATGCCAGGATTCATATTCTGGCAAAATCTCCCAATGAAACTTGGACAAAAAACATACAAGAAAAAGAAATCGATGGATGGACACATCTCTATAATAAAACATAAAAGAACAGATCGATGTGTAGCTGGCTTTACTGCACTGAGAATCAATGCAATTAGTTTAGCAGCGATTAGGACCCAAACATATCTTTTTACGCCTAAAATCTCGCCTAACAGCCCTGAACCTACCTCTGCTCATCATTAGATTCCGCCTAAAATTCTTTGCTATGATCGACGCCACGTTGTGATTACAGCAAGAGCGCATTACCTGTACGGCATGGACTAAAACCAAGTTTTTTGGAAACAGGGGCACAAAATGAAGAGATCTTGCAGCTCCTCTCCTAGAGAATAGGAGATATATGGCAAAAAGGCAAACCCAGCTGTGGGTAGTGGGAGCTGTGGCCTGTAGGCTGTATGTAAGCTCAGATGAAGCAAACAGTAGTGCAGCTTGAACTGTGTATGTGATGGAGATCTTTTTATGACTGTGAAGAATTAGACCGCTTTTTACAGGGCATAATGTATGCATGCCCTTTTTGACTGGTCCTGATTAGTCATGAGTAAATCTTGAATTGTATTTAACTATATATATTTAATACAGATAGTTAGATAAAGCGAGCACATACGTGCGAGCATATATGAATATAGGCTTGTAGCTAAAGGGGGGTTGAATGATCTGGTGAATTGAATTGAAAAAAAGAAAACTTGTGCGTGCGACTGCGAGTCTACTTTGTTCGGCAATCGAAAAATGGTAGATTATTGAGCAGTGTGTGAATGTTCGCTGCTTTTTTGTATATGACCTGAATTGTTTTTGTGGAATAATTCTGGATTAAGGCCCTGCAAGATCACGGGAATTGCGTGCAAATCACGGTTTGCTTCTCTTGGTTTCTCGATCTTGTGTGGTAATACAATGCATATCCCTGAGAGATAAAAGATCTTGGCGAGGACTTGCTTTAGAATTAATAATGGACATCTATGCATGGCTGAAGTGACTGAACGTATTAGTGACTCTGATCTCTGAGATGCTGGCTTATCCCCATAAGCTACCTTATCTGAACAGCCCCCTCCATTCCCCTCTGTCCTTATCTGAAGCTATTTCATTCAGACAATGCTCTACCTGATGCACGTACATCACAAAGGCACCGCTGTGAAAAAAAGCTCAATTGTTTGCTCCCTCCTAGGATTGGCAGTAATATATTCATGGAAATACTTATCTGAGAGACTGAGGTCGACTGAGGGGTTCATTGCAGACAGCTAGATTTGTTCAGGAAAACATTAGAGAAGTTCCGGAGAATGAATTTACCGAGATATTTACAGTGCCCTTTCTACCTGCGCATCACATTTCAGTTAATTGAGCTGAAACTAACCTGAAAGAGAGTTGTTTCAGTCACTGAATGGGCAATCGATCAGAGGCGCCGATTGGCCAGTCAAAGGAGGGAAAGTGACTGGTGATAGACTGGTAGTGACACTCTAGGTAATAGGGATCAGATTAGGGGTGAAATTAACTGAAAGTTGTGTGCCTGTCAGGATCAGGCTATGTGCAGCAGCATGCCTCCCTCCTTTCTTTGAAGCTTGTAGTAGTAGTAGGTAGGGATGCATGGATTCGATCCAATGTTTTTCCTTCTGCACAAATGCTCCCACTTGGAGGTGGAGCTGAGAGGTTCAGGAAAAGATTCATGCATCTGGTAGCTTGAATTCTTGTGAACAAGTTTTTGAGATTAACAGTAGTTGGAAACACCCCTATGAACACACGGGACCGAGCTAACTCGGAGGACTGAAAATCAAAGGTTCAACTCCATCGACGTGGTTTAATGCGTTTAGGAAAATTGTAAATGGTCCAAACAGCCCTAGCAACCAATGACCAACCATGAGCTCAACTTTGGTGAACGATCACCTGGGACCAGGAGTGAACAGGTTCAACTCACTGTGGTTTGTGCCCACCAGACACCACACCATCATGCGAGTAGTAAAGAACGGCGGGCGGGCCACCAGACACCACACCGTGAGGGTGCGCTCGCTCGGATCGGTCTCGGCACATCCCCACCGTCCAAACCGCCCGCCAACTTGCGCGCGCGGGGGAATCCTTGCCGATTCCGTCGTCGGAGCTCGTTCGACGCCACGCCACCCCAACCGGCACCCGCTGAGTGAGAACCAGTGAGCCACCGCACCGAGCACGCACCTTCCCCTGCCCCTCGCCAGCCAAGGCCCCTGGCCCCTATAAATTGCGTCGCGCCAACCCACCCCCGGCATCATATCGATCGGCAGCCGGAAGCCACCAAAACCAAGCAAATACCACCAGGCACCAGGCCGGCGGGCCAGCAGCTCGATCATCGTCACCAGCTCCGGCTGCTCCGTCGTCCCAGTTTCGATCATCGACCGGTCGGGCCAACAACAGCCGAGAAGAGCCCTCAGCCAGCAAGAGGAGGAGGAGCGAGCGAGATGGGCAGCTGCTTCTTTCTTCGGGGTCGGCGGGCGACGACGCGGGCGAGGAGAGGAGGCCGAGGAGGGTGCGGCCCAGCGACGGCGACGACGATTTGGGCGGCGAGTGGACGTCGACAACAGGGCCGCCATCTACATCGCCAAGTTCCACCGACACCAGTCCGGCGTCGTTCGCACCGACTGCGCCGCCGACCAGCAGCAGCAGACGCCCGCCGCCCACTGAAGTGACGACTGTGGCTTATGCATACACAAGATGAAGAGAGTTCATCAGTAGAGTGATGCATGTCTTGTTTTTGGTGGATCCAAACCGATCCAATCGGTTATGCCTGCAGCCATCATCGCGCTTCCAGCCTTCCACTTTTTAGTTTCTACTAGCTACTAGCTACTACTAAATTTCTTCTTTCCCTTCGATCGGTTTTCTCTCTAGCTAGGATCAGAGCTTAGCTTAGCTGTAATGAATAATAATCATATCGAGCTGAGGATTAGTCTAGATTGTGTGTAGTATATGCATAGATTTGTTCCATATATACATATATGTGAACTTGTGAAGAGAGTATATGTAAATGCGCGCTTGCTTTAATTAATTTTGGGTCCAATTCTTCATTCAAATGTTTCCTCCGATTCAAATAATCCTCTCATCAGTCATCTCCAAATCTCGTGTTTGTTGCATGGAAACTAGTACGTACTGCACTAATGCTGTGTATTATCACTTCACTGACAGAAGCTCATCAAGGGCTCGTCGGTTACCGTAAGCACATATATAGTGATATATATATGTTTCAGCATAGACATAATTCAGTTCATACACGTGAGAGCTACATGTAGCACATAGCTGTGTTCTTGTGCAGTGAAAGCTCCACGGGCATGCATACGACAGTTCAATGCAAATCCTTTCACAAATCTCAATCCAAGAGCTGATTACGAGTCATTTCAACTTTCAAGCCTTTGTGCAAAAAGCCTAGGCGTGTCAATTCCCGCTTCTTATCAGTCCTTTCCCCTGTCCCTCCCATGCCATGCTATGCTACCAATCCAGTCTCTAGTTATGCTCGAAGATCATGATTCGCTGATGATCGATTGCAAGCAACCTACCTAAATCAGCCTGAAGATATTTTTCTTCCCAAAAAAAAAAAATTTCTTTTGGTTGCTACCCATTATATATGGGAATTTAAAAAAAAAAAAAAAAAATAAACGGAAAACGAGAATTTCTAGCCCAAATATATATTTTAATTTTAATTGCAAATACAAACTGAAAAAAAACAAGTGCTGTGTGCACAACACCTGATATATATATCACCTTTGTTCCCATACATGCATGCATATCAAGTATCAACAGTTGGCAACATCTAATTTTCTTAATTATTTTAAAAAGCAAACAGATGCTATCTAATCCTGATTTCTTTTGAGAAAAATAGGAAAGAAAAGGCAAAACACCTGGTATCTAACTCTACATAACAAATGGCACGTATCAGAAATATTCTGAAGTAATCTTTGCTTATTAGCTTCCTAGAAGGTAGAGCAATGGTTACTTTAGTTTTACTATATGCAGCTTCATACTATCAACATGCCAAATTGATTACCAACTAATTAATTAATAAAAGTTGTGATGCCTGTTTGTTTTTTCACAGTAGCAACACACATATGGCTGAGAAACCAGCAATTCATCATCTTTCTGCAGATTTGTTTTTTCGATGTACCTCTGTGGAATGAACCTTATTTCAGAAAACAAACATTCAAATTTTCATCCAAGTATAAAAATGTAAATTTGACACAATTGTCACTAATTTCAACCAGTTAGTGAGTTAAATAAATGTATTTTTTTCGAACTGTGATCTGCATATTTGTTTTTAGAACATGATTGTATTTTCAAATTCAAATTTTAATTTGAAAACATCAGGCTGCAAAAGACCCCTTTTTAAGATAAAAGAAACAAAGGTTCCAGCTTCAGCTTCTCACAAAGAGAGGCATCGATCAGACCAAGCTTATTACAAGTTCACTCCAAACAAAAAATATATTCATGCAAGTGTACAAACTAGTTCTTACATAACTAAAGTTCCAAAACATTTGAAGCAAAATAAACATGGCTCTTTGTTCTTGTCCCCACAGTGATATCATATCAAGGAATCTGAATCCCACTTCCCAATCTTTTCCAAGGAAATGAATCCAGGCCTAAAAACCAAATGTGACCTGCAAGATTCAATTTTTCCCGGCAGATTATACAGGTCACACAAACTTGTCTCTGAACTCTCGTCCTTTCTTTGTTTGTTCCGTGGAAAAAGAGTTCAGTGGTAGAGCATCAAATCCTCCTCTGGCGAAATGAGCCTTCCCTTTCATTCCTTTTCATTCATGGCAAATGACACTTTTGGTAGATAAGACATAAGATCGAACAACGCCGTAATCGATCAATCGTTCAATGTGAGACGGATTCACCGGAATTTGTGGATAAAAAACAAGAAGAAAAACAAGGACCGCCGCATTGCGCCAGTTGCTTGGAATAATCTGTCTAAAAAAAAATACCCCTTTTAACTGATTTGATGTATTGATAGCATATCGCTAGCCCCTCACTTGTGACAGCATAGATGCCATTTTATTTGCTCACGGTTGATTTGTATATGTTTCGACTGTTAAATCCAAAATGTTCTGCGAAGGATTACCGAAATGTTTTCTATCTGAGAAAAGCGATGTTCCACTACTAGCATATGCCGGTTCCGTGCCTTTATTTCCTTCTGCTTCACAAGTAAAACATAGGTGCAAAATATTTTGTCTGCAAGCTTCTGAATGCATCTGAATAAAACGAAGAACATAGCGCGCACAGGAACGCATGGAACGTACTATGGCAGGATTTTCAGACCATCGGATCGATGTGGCCTGACGATTCCACGGCCCTAATTGTGGCCAAAGTGGCAAGTGTTTTCGACCAGAGAATACAATGCGTTACTGCATAAGATACTCGCCCAATAATGCTACTTCTAAGTCTTAAAATATATATTTTTAAAATATATAAGCGTAAGTAATTCCATCTTATCTCCTGTCAGCTGGGTGCAGAAGCATCATCCAGGTCTCGAATATTTTCCATGCTAGATTTTTCAATAGTTCGATCTCCTGCTACTACGCACATGCTAGTATTCAGCAACAACTTGCATATTGTTTACAAGTACACATATAGTTCATTCAGGCACGCTTGCCGTCACTTTTACAGGCCCAAGTTCCCAGCAACTTCTGTTAATAATAGTAGTAGTAGAACTTAGCTTGTGGAATCTGTCGAGCTAATTAGTCACGGAATGTTTGGTGCTCTCCCGACTTGAGAATCGCACATGCAGGCCCCCGTTCTTGGGGACAGATTTTCCAAGGCTCAGTTTCAGACAGCCGCTGCGTCGTCCTTTCCAGGGAATTATGTGTGGATGCCTAATGCCGCCTTGGATGGCATTGACGGGGAGAGAGGGCTTCAAACTGTTGCGCAGCAGTGTCAACAACTGTGAAGGACACCGGAGGTCTCTGCTGGCGGCCAACGACCGTTTTTTTTCTGCACTTTGGAAAGGCCTTTTTCTGCACTTTGGAAAGTATACTAGCAGCCCAGTCGCTTTCGTCCCCTGAAAAATGGCCACCGTGCACGTGGACAAACCAAACCATTAGTACGAACTGTACGTCACTAGCAACCCAGCAACATAGATGGGTAAAATTGTATTACAATCTACTAAATGAGCTGAGAATCCCACTGTAACAGAGACATTTGTGGTAAATCGATCATCAGCAAGTTGTGTTTAATTTGTGTCATGCTTTTGATTGTCCATTCTAGAATCTTAGAAGAGTCGTAGTAGTGCTCGCTTTCTAACCCTAGCTAGCCGCAAAGCACATACAACTCTTATATATATATATACAATAATTGTCTTTTGTAACTGAAGATCTTGAGGCCGAAGCTACCGTAGCTATATGGGGAGAAGCGTCCAGGGCACCGTCTGCTCAGGACCACGAGAGAACTTGCACTAGGTGGGTGAAGCCAATGAACCCAACTATAGCCTGGCACTTGCTGCGTGCAGATTGCAGTGGTCTCAAGCTGTCGTCCACGGAATAATCTTGGAAAGCGTCGGCATGCAGGAGAAAGAGAAGGTGCGCTGAGAGAGCAGGAAGCCAACCAAAGGGGTAGAAATGCCGGCCCGGTACTTAATTCACCGGTGGAGAAGTTTTGGAGCAGCTCTAGAAGCCGGCCGGCTTGTTAATGTTTTAGTGTGAAACGTTTTGTAAAACAGCTTCTATTAGATAATAAAAAGAGTGAAAATGTATGTGGTACTGTAATTTTTGTTTCCTTGTTTCTTTTCAATCTTCTTCTTTTATTTATTTTCTTTTGCTTTCGCTTATCCCATCTCGCCCACTCCCATATCCCCTACCGCAGCTCGCACCCAACCCACCTCTCTCGCTCGGACTCCTACCACCACCCCTGCCCCTCCTGTCATGCCTCCTCCCCTGCTTATTGCACGCGCGAGGAGTGTGGAGGGGCAATGGTTTCAAAATTATCTTGTATTTGGGTCGATGAACCCCCTTAAAAGCATCCTAGAAGCTTTGGTGAACGATGTAATTATGTTTGCAGATCAATAAAGTGCGCCAAATGGCTTCCCTCAAAAAAAAAAAAAAAAAAAAAAAAAAGAACCTCGAAAATTGATAGTTGTTATGGTTCTCATTCCCATGGTATTTGGTAGTTGGTACTCTGTGTCCCGTTCTAATAGTTGTTCTAGCAGGTGTATTAAAGTGCCTACCTCCACATATTTGTCGATGCATCCAGACACACGTAACATCTTGGTTCAAGCTAGAATCTTTGTTGCACAAGGTTGAAAGCTAAAATGACTATTAAAATGAGAGTTTTTACAACGCTTGGGATTAATATGGACTCTCCATTTGGTCTGATATAATGGTTAAAAAGTTAGAGGAACCACATGAGAGGAACAAAGTGGCAGATAGGAACCATTACACTGGAACTAAATTATAATTGATATTGAAGGGTATAATAGTCTTTTTAGTCTTTTGAGGAGCAGAGGGCACATCCGCTGCCGCGAGCGCGAGCAGCGCTGGGAGCTCCCTCCGCCCGCTGCTACCCGCGAGCACGGGGAACACTGCCGACGGCTGCGGGAAGCGCATGGGGAAAACTCGCCGACGCCGCCGCTTAGAGCGAAGGGGAAGTTCTTCCGCCGCTGCTACCGCAAAGCACGGGGGAACACTGCCCGGACAAGGCGGGAAGCGCGTGGGGAAACTCTGCTCGACGCCGCCGCTAGCGCGCCGGGGAAGCTCGCCCGACCGGGCCGCTGAACGCCAAAAGAGGAGCACAGGGGAGCGCCGCTGGAGCATATATAGTAGATTCTCGCTTTGTTCGACGACGCATTTACCACGGGCGGACTGGCAACCATCCCCCACCCGACTCCTATGACGCATACAACAACGGGCGGACTGGCAGCCGCCCCTACCCCGACGGTAGGAAATATTGGTGACAAAAAAAAGAATGGTATTGAGGTGTTGTTAGAGCAAGAAAGAAACATAGTTACCTCCAACACAACAGTTTTATGAGAATAGTGGGAGGGAGACATTGGAGTATCCTTGGAGATGCTTAAAAAGAGTTAGTCTCGAGCGTTTGGATCACCTGATGAAGCCTCAAGGCGTGCTATTCGTCGTGCAGCTCTTGATATGGACATAGTTTTTTGTGTGCACATGCACAAATGTGCACCCCTGCTTTTAGATTCGTGTGGGGGGTGCATGTTTGTGTGTGCACACAAATAATGCACCCCTGATGCATGTTTGTGCATGATATAATATTTGGGCTCCTGGAACATGTTTTCATGTCTGAGTTTGAAGTAGTCAGAGACGCCGGACGACGAAGCCCTCTATTTTTTTTTTCTCTTCACAATAATAAGGTCTTGTTTACTTAATCTTAGAGGATTAGAGTGGGGTGCATGAGGCGGTGAGGGGGGTTTTGACTTGTAGCCGCCTTGAATCGAAAGGTGGGTAGCCTGCAGTACGTTCAGGGCGGGCCGGCATTGATGCTTTTGCTACCCAACGGACAGTACTGGCTATGTAAGTGTAGATGCACTCCTATCGTCTCTCTCTGAGCGCCTGAGTTGAGATGGAACATGTTCTTGTCCGTTGTCCCTGGAGTGAGAGTGAAGACGTGTGGCCTGCTGGCCGTTGTGATCCGGCAGATGTAGTAGCAATCGATGCTTTGCTACCCAGCGTTAGGAGGGGTGATGGAGGCCGTGCGTGCGTGGGGGATTTTGGCTTGTAGGCGTCTCTGCTTGTAGGACAACGAATCGAAAGGCCGGTGGCGGGTAGCCTGCAGGGCGGGCATCGATGCTTTGCTACCGATCGAGTAGGTAGCTATAGGTCTCGTATCGTGTCTCTCCGGGCGCTGAGCTGATCGAACATGCCCGGGTTCTTGTCACCTGCAGGCCGCCTCGTGAGTCGTGATCGGGAAGGTGACAACAGGAAGATCCGGCATGCAGGGCGTCCAGCTGTGAGGACGCAAAGTGACGACAAGTCCCTGGTGCTGCTGAGCCTGGAGGGCGGGATAGCACAGGCTAGGCCCACGGATAATTAAGGTCACGAGGACGTAGGATGTCCCCTTGAAGCTCGCTAGCCTTGGCATGGATCGGAGGATCTATGCTATTCATTCGATAATGCCGTTCCCCTGTCTCCTTATCCAGACGTACGTACGTGTTGTATTCTGTCTGTGTTTGTGGTGTGTGTGTGTGGAACGAATGGACGACTCATCGCCGGGCCGGCGACGCACGCCAACCGACCTGCACGCAGCGCCGCCCCACGGGCCACGGCCCCGGCCGGCACATGGCATCATTCTGGTTCTGGTCAAACCGACCGCGTCACCACGGCCAGGCCGGCGTCCCGTGGTCATCGCGTTCTGCTCGTCCGACCACCGCCATAGCTGGACTGGACTTGAAAGTCCATGTACACGGATTCGATCCATGGTAATGTCCATGTCGTTGGCGTGGCTTGAGAATCATTCCAGCTCCACGCCCGATCGAGCCGGCCTATCCAAAAAAAAACTTTCGCCACGTACACCATGTCATCACGAGACTCACGACATACAGTATATCCTAGCTAGCCACGTGATGGAGCTAGCAAGTAGGCAATTGCATCGACGACTCGACTCGACTCGAGAAGATCGAGGACCGAGACCAAGAGATGGTCGCCGGCCGGCTGATCGAGCTCACCGACCGCGTGACCCAGCTGAGAAGCCGACGGCGCATCGGATCCCCCTCGCTCGCTCGTCTCAGGTTCTGCTTTCCGCTCGGCGTCGGAGTTTCCGGGTAGCCCAGCTAGGAATCTGTCTCACCTGGCGGCCCACAGGCCGAGCCCGAACCACCGCCGTCCTCTCTACTGAGCCGAAACTCACACAGGACTCTGAAAGAATTCAACGTGCGAGGTCACACAGGGAACAATGACTTTTATATTAATAAAAACAAACTTTATAAATAAAGTATTTACGAGAAGATGTTATTCTAAATGGTGATTTCTCTAACCTCTGTTGACGGCTCTATCATGACACTAGCTAGTTATAAAAGTGGGCTTATTATTTATGTATAATTTTATCTCATGGGTTCCAGAATAATCTTTTTTTTTTTAGATCGTGGCGTAGCGTGTCTTTGGGCAGCAAGGGTGTGGCAACCACTACAGCAACTTGGTAACATCAAGGTTACCAAGTAAGAGCTCTAGCCACTACTGGATCTTAAGTGTTTCAATTAGACTGTTACAAATTGGCCACTAAATAAAGCTTGGACGACCAACATGTCAAGCCATTGCCAACAAGGCCCCTAGCTGCCAGGGCTTCGACATTGACATCTTCCACGAGCTTTGTAGGTGAGCTTAAGACTGCATTAATTTAAGGTTCTACAAGTAACGTGACGTTAAGATTATGAAATAATCCCTACTATGCATGCAATATAATACTTCTTTAAGTCTATGTGCATATATGCTTCGTGTAGAAAGCGTTTTGCATAGCGGAACAGTTCTACAAGGTTCAGGGCGGAGAGAACTTCCCTAGAAGATTATTAGCCATTGATCAGGATTCTAGAGAATTTAAAATGATATGATCCATATATAAGCTCACAATTTGTCCTAAAGACATATGTAATACTCTTTTTCCTTAATGAGATTCTTATGAAGTTTCTCATGTTAGGTTTTTTTTTCCTCATTGGTCTTTTAGAGTTTTAATGAAACATATATCTGTCATGGTATTAGCCCAATATCATCCCATACTTGAGATCACGTTTAGAAAAATAATTTTGTCGGTCCGGCAGGACACGAAGTAGCCGGCGGGTGCTAGACGCCACCCTGGTCAGACGCTAGCACTCCCCATCAAACGACACTGCCCTAGACTTGAAAGTCCACCACGGAGAACTTTCTTAGTATTTAGGTACTTAGATTCAAAATATCAATGGGGTCTATTAAGAACTTTTAAAATTGTAAAAATAAAGATTAGGGATTGGTTTAGGGTTGCGCTATATCTATCAAAGAGTATACGATAATGGTGGATTTGGTGAATCAAATCCACGGTTACGTGTCAACTTACCATAACAACAACTCAATTCCTATCGAATTCCTATAGTAAAATTCCTACAGGATAGAACGCATACACAGGGCATACACATTCGGTTGTACGTGGCGTTCTTTTTGTTTTTTTTTTTGATATCACGTGATGTATTTCAAGTAAGGAAAACAAGCGTGTACAGAAATATGAATACGCACACGTAATGGATACAGAGATAACTGCCATAGCCAAACTTCACAAAGATCCCTACCAAAAGAAAATATTACAACATTGCCCTTGGAACCTTCATGAACCGCCCGTCGTCGTCGTCCCTCCTCGTGCGCCGCCGCCCCGCCGAAAAGAAGACGAGCAGTACCGCCGAGCTGAAGGGGTCCCATCGCGCTAAGGCTTTGAACGGAGCGAAATTGACACCCACGCCCAGCGGAGGACAGGATGAAGACGTTGGTCACCCATCGACCGGGGCCGCGCCCCAACCCTCCAACTCCCGTGATCCGGCCGCAACTCCGACAACCACCGCCATCGGAAGGGGATTGAGCCAGATCCGGCCAACCAGCATCCACGTCCGAGCCTATCCAAAACCTTTCGCCACTCCCACGTGCACCAATCCTACACATAGTGGAGCAAGTCAGCAAGCAATTGCAGCGACGACTCGACTCGACGACTTGACTCAGACTAGAGATCGAGAAGAGAATCAATGGAGAACAAGACCACACACCGCGCGTGTGACCCAGCTGCTTGCCGACCACGCCGGCCGCGCATCGGATCCTGATCACCGTCCTCCCTTGTCGGCCGAAATATACCACGCACAGTTTTGATGGGCCGAGTTTTCGTTTGGTGATTCAAAATTGCTTTCCTTTTTAGCCCATTTGAAGCCTGCTCAGAAGATGCTTTCACGCGGGGAACCACCACACCTGGGTCACAGCCGTTCAAACATGCCACACCGTGTGTGTGTGTGATTTGTGCTGACCTTTTTCGAAAGATTTTTATACAACTGCGACCAAGAAATAAATTAAAAGCAAACAGTAACCCGTTTGTGCTCCATCACCGAGAGATAATTCAATCAACTCGTTAGTTCACATGTTCCATCAATGAAGTCAAAGATGAACTTAATTGACTGCCAAAGTTTGACACGACCTTTGCTTGTCGTCTGCTCGTCTAGTGTGTTGATGCTCTGCCACAAAGTTACAAACACCGTGGTGTAATGCGCGACCAGAATATGACGTTGTGGCGCATTAAATGGTTGATGACGACAACTATAAGAAAGACTCAATCACGGACTCTACCATAGAGTCTAAGCTTATTTATTACCATCATATTTATTACACTTTGATGATGTGGCTGATGTGACACTTATGAAAAAGAGAGAGGGAGTAAAATAAGACTCCAAGTCTTATTTGACTCCAAGTCCATGTTATCCAAGGTAATAAATAGTTTTAGACTCTATGGTAGAGTCTGCATTGTGAGTGCTCTAAATTGCAGCACAAAAGGATGATTAAATCATACTATCATACATCATGATGTATCTAATCACAGTCAAACTAAAAAATCAGATAATGCACAGTCAAACTAAAAGTCATCCCATAAAGTTGACTGTAAAATTGTGGTAATCGCGATGTATCTAATCACAAAATCAGATAATGATAACCACGCTGCAGTTAGATGCAACAAGAGTCAGTTCAAGGCCGGGTGCATATAGGGAGCTAAAAATATCCCCACCTCAGCCCATTTCTTCACATGGATGTATAGGAAGCTTCCAACTTCTTCATGGAAACTGTTTTCCTACACCAATTCACTTCGTGCACTTTTTTTTTTGTCCTGAATCTCTTCCACGTGGTTACCTAGCCTATTCCCCTTTGAGGCACGGTTTCTCCCTGATAAAAGCCCTTTGGCCCAGCATATCTCCACTTGTCTTAGTTGGAACATCTTAGACCCCATAGCTCAATCGATTGGAAGACTTGCCATGCCCTGGTGCTCCTTGTCCTCCTCGTGTTGTCAGGGTGCCCCTCCCATTCTCTCCCATGTCCATAGCTCGGTCAATTAGGATGATGGTAGATATGGGCGAAATGGATAAATTCCACTTTGTAACTCTCTAGGTTTTTTTTTTTTTTTTTTGCTCTCCTTCTCCATACCTTAGTCTGTTAGCATCTTTTTTCTTGCTTCTCTTGTTTATGCGTTGTAACTCTTTTGTACTTAGTTTTATTGATGCTTTTCTCGATAGGAGCCCTGGCTCCTCATGTCTTTACAAAAAGGATGACGAGTGGGTCCTATGTGATAGTGTATACTAGAATGAATTTAAAGGCCATGATTTGGTGGCTCTTGTATATGTCGAGTAGGGTGGAGGGGTTGTCTTTAAACTAGGGCTTCCCTATGCATGAATTTGATGTCCTCCGGAAGAAAGGTCATAGGAGAAAGTTGGATGATTAGGCCTATTTTGTGATTTGTTGTGCGATACAATGGTTAGTATACGGTCTAAAAATAAACATGTGGTGTCTGTTATATCACCTAACAAGTTGTTTTTAAAGAAGAGTTATATATTAGATAATACCTGGGTACATGTTACAAGCACTCTAGAATATGTTATACATATCCGAAATTGATTTTCATCTAATTTGTACCCACGCCGGGAAAGCTCCAAATCTCAAAACCAAACCATTTTGACAGTTTCGTATGGATGACCGCATATAGGCAAACATTCGGTATCAACAATAGGCCTGAGAACATATGCCCAATCTAACGAGGGCCAACATCCCCGCGGCGGAGTTGAGAAACTTCTTTTCTTACGCCTTCTTCTTCTTTACGCAAATGAAGAATGAGGAAGACCGATATGAAATTTATTCTCCCCGGTATTTCATCATGGTTAGATATAACCACAAGAAAACAAAGAAGAGACCGGGGAAATTATTCCATGACAACGGCATCATCTTTGCCTTGATGTTGCCGTCCCCGGTATAAAGGTCTCCATGCCATCAAGCTTGTTGAAGTTGTTGACGCCATAGATGTTGTCCTCATCTTCAACAGATCCGTCATGAAGAAAACGATTCCACCTTGGCCCCTCACCATCGCCCCAGGAGAGGAGCATGTGGAACAAATAGTTCTCCAATACTAGAAAATTCAGCATGGGGACCCTAAAGATTCAATCTCAATCAAATGAAAAACTTATTAAAAACTATAGATCCTCATTTCCTCCACCCTCTCCCGTGATGCGAGGAGGGGAAGGAAGGGGACCGGCAATTGGTGGAGACGCAGGAGCGGCGCAGCGTGGCGTTGCCAAGGGAGACGCGAGGCCAACACTTGGCTCAAGGACTAATCTGCATATAGTATCCCTTAACAAGTTTAGAGAGCCTAAAAACATGTTTTCATAAGAGTTAATATCACCTCTCTTTGATTTTTTAGAGCCCCGTTCCGCCTTTGGGCGCGGGTCCCCGATAAATGCTCGCCCCGCCAGCGTCTGTGCCAGGGCGCACCTCCGCCCTTGACGCTGATCGTCGCCGCCCTTTCGCCGCACATCTGTTTCCCCGCTTAAGACGACACTCGATGCTCCACTGTTTTTTAGCGGTACCTTTTGTTAGTGTTTACGCCTCTTAGCTCTCTTGCAATACGGGTAAAGTCCCGGTTTTTGAAAAAAAAACTAATGTTGATGTTTCTTAGCGGCGGTACATGGCCCCGCCCGGCCCCTCAAACACTGCTCATGCTCGTGCGTCCTGCTGCTGCCTGCGCGCCATCCTCTCACAGCTCTTAGCTCACAAGCCCAAAGCAAAGAGGACGGACGGGTAGCTGTGTCCTGCTGACGACAAGTGAGAGAACCTAAACATATACCAAAGAGGGCACTCAAGAGCCCCGGCCCCGTCGTCGTGTATATCCGCAAGCAGCAGCTGCCATTGGTGGCTTCTACTGTTGTGTTGTCATGAAGCAGAGAGAGCAGGTGAAATGCGCCGATAAAGGTGAGGAAGGTGGCCAACATATATGGGCCACAGCTCCAGCAAGATGCCATCATTGTGCTACCCAGCAGCTACCTCTCCGTCTTTTGTGTTTTGAGAGTGTTATTATTTGGATATATAGATTACTTAGTTCCTAGGCTTATTATTATATGTTGTCCAGTTGAGAACCGATACTAATTCATATTCTCAAGCTAATAATAACTACTCGATCGGATTTTACATGTCCTTTCATAAAATTCTAACAAGAGAAAAAAGCACAGAAATAGGGAACCAAATGTCTTACATCTATTGGATGCAATGCGAATCAAGGACGATTATTTCAATTTTTGATGCTCTTATATAGTTCCTCCCGTATGTATAAATTATGGATGCACCAAGCTAATAAAGCTATATATCAGTTGATATGGGTGCAAGCTGGAGCTGATGTAGGATCGCCGCATACGCGTTGGGACAGCCGATCGAATCACCTACGGGCAGGCCGGGACCGGGACCAGAAAACGACGGACGGGCGTTGGTTGGGTTCGTGAAGAACCGCAGGCGCACCGGAAGTTGCCGCGCCAATATCTCTCCAAAAAAAAAGGCGCCGAGGAGGAAGAGGGAATTATTGGCGCCACTAGCAAAGCAAACCCAACAAGCAACCTGCACTATGTTATGTTATGCAACAAATTAGATTATGGTGTGCGTCGCTTTCACTTGCATCAGCTACAACTAGTTAGTGTATGTCACTGTCGAATGGCCACCAAAAAATTATGCTGTCGACCACGCACCCTGGAATGGATCATGTCATATCCATCCATATATATGATATGATCCATACGGTCACACAGAGAGGAGGCAAACAGGATTCGTAAATTTCATATACATCATCCGTGATCCATATTATTAATAACCTAGCTAAACTGGATGACATTTAAGTAGATGATGAAGCATGGGGCATTCCCTTGGCTATAAAGAAACCTAGAGAAAATCCAAATTATGCGCTCCTTGCCTTTTGGAGATATAAGGACGAGCAAGGGGCACCCTTAGAAACAAAGACTCTTAGAATTCTCGTCCCATGGGATCGAAACGTTAGATTAGAGCTAGTGATACACAAAAAAGAACTCTCTTACTGGGCGTAGGGCTTCGAAGGGCGAATCGGGATAAACTTTCTCATATCTTGAGTGCTAACCACCGAAGTCCTACACATCGACCACTAATCACTAATCATGGTTATGAACCCATGACAATATATCAGTATTGCAACATTGCACCAATTTTGTTTGTGTGGCAGTCTATAGTGGAGAACACGTTGGATCGGTCTAGGAGGCCATCTTGAAGACTTACTTGCATGTAGGGAAGACTCGGAGCTGTTCACGAGTTACCTGACCAAGAGCTTGGCCCTTTGCAAGGACATCTTTGCACGGGGGCTCGAACATGGACTATTAGGGAGGCGTGAGCTTCTCGATACCAAAACAAAAGTCGGAGTCCTCAACGGGGAGTTTGCATGCATTCTCTTTAAGCTTTTGCATTACATTGTGCTCCTAAGTTGTGTGCTTTACATCCCTAGTCTAGCTTTGCTATGTTAATAATAGGATTGGACCATAGATTTCATAACTCTTTTCGCGGTAAAGATATCAACACACTTAACAAAACCTTTGTTGCACATTTAGATAGATTACCCTGCATATGTTTTGATAAGTGGAATTATTAGAGGCCAAGTTGGTTTAATAGCTTTTAGAAAGTCTAATTCACCCTTCTCTTAGCTGTCACAATCCCTTAAGTGCATGTCTCTATTAATTGATTGCAGAGACCGTCTTAGAAAATTTCTTATTAACAGTGAGTAACAATATTTGCTCCTAAGAGCTCGTTGGTCGTGCGAACACATAATGTCGCTCCTAAGACTCCGTGGCAAAAGCTAGTTCTGAAGAGCCGAAAGGAAGGCACAAAGCTCTATCTTTTTTAGGGTTGCTTAGGCCTAATATTCCTTGACGGTCGTCATATATTTCTGGTTAATAAGAATCGCATGTATCAAGTTAATATATCCTTGCTTTATTAACCATGCATGCGTTCTTATCGTCACAGTACTCTTTTTGGGGCTTGTTGGCCGGCCAACACAACTTATATATTTTATAGCTAGTGCGTGCCTTCATGTATGGCAATATTGACGTGTGTGTGTGTGTTGGGGGCTGACGCGGAGACCATTGCACAAATGGCTTCTAGTTAGTCTCGAGAATCTTGAAGCTTACGGGTGGAAAGAATTGTTTCGGTGGTGACTTGACTTGCGTTAAAAATATATATCGGTGTCGTGCATCTCGCCATCGATCGATCGATGGTGATGTGAACACTGCATTGGCTGCAAGCTATAGCTAGTTTGATTATTTTTAGCAGAATCCGTTGCGTGCCATAGACGTCGTACTAATACAAGATGCGTATAGTACGTTACATCCTCTCATTTGTGGACTGATGAGAAGATCAGAAGAAGATAATATATATGTTAATTCCGGTATTCCACTAGCTACTTTGGGCATCTATGAAGAAAAAGCCTATGCATCTTCAGTCTATTCACCCAACATTTTTGTATGTAGTTCCATCATTCAGCAGGCCTTGCTCTTCCGAATCTTCGCAGCGTAGTTGAAACGCGACAAACACCTGAGCACGCCACACAATATACAACCCGTAGTGGCGCTTCTTGCCACCACGACCATGCTTAACTAGCCAAGCGACGACATTATTGCCCAAGCCAGTGTTATATGAACATCATACTGAGTAAGTCTAATTAATTTGTGTCAACTAGGGGTGTAAATATTAAATGAACCAGACACAAACGGTTAGATACAGATAGCTAGGTTGCTACAGTATTTCTTAGATACAAATAATATCAACTATGAGCCCGTTTAGTTCAAAAAAAGTTGGTTGGACAAAAGAAAAATATACCAAATACAAACGAAAAATGCTAAATTAAGTAGCCTAACTCAAAATATTTCACCAACTAAACACCCCCTATGTCAAGTAAGATATGAATCAATAATATCGACCAAACTTAAGTATCCCGATAGGCGATTAGCGGTCGGCTAATCTAGTATCGTATCGGACTTAAGTAGCTAAAAGATCGATCTCGGTGAAGAGTTTCCTTTACGTCGTTTTCAAAGTTGTCATATCATCTAAAATGAAATGAGACTGCATGAAACAACCACTCACAATGCAAAGTTTCATTCCATAGTTTCATAAGCATATAATTCCATGACTCAAAGAGAGTTCATAATCGTGTCGAGTTTCATTCTCATGACACTCATTCCTTCTCTTTCTCCTTAAATACATTGTCAAGTCATCAAAAACGCCTATGTGGCAAACTAACTATTTAATGAATGAAACTCATATGACACTCCCACTAAGACTGGCCCAAGTGAGCATAACGAATCTTGAGATTCGGATACGGTACTAGATGTATGGATGGTTAAAGTCTTCGGTTAATTAGACAGCCTGTAAGAAAATATCCATATCATTTACACCTTTGTTATTAGGGAAACAAGTGGGGCATCCCCTACTGAAATTGAATTAAAAAACTGCAAAACCCAGATTCTTTAGTGCGAACAAGAGAGAAGCGTACTCTTTGTTACTCCATCCGCTCCTAATTAAATATATATAAAGGTGTGATTGATTTGGTGCGATTTTCAAGAACATATTTTGATAATATTTACATGAACAAAAGTTTCATTGTTAGAAAGTATTTCTAAATACAAATCTAATGTATCTACTTTTACAAATACAACTTTTGATATAATTAGGCTAATTCTTAGTAAAAAAATAACCAAGTTTGAATTTTTGAAATATGTGTGAGGGTAATATATAAGCAGAGAAATGCAACTTCACACCCGTGCTGGAATACCTTACAAAGGATCCTGCACCAAACCACCTACTCTAGCTACTACCTAATATAATAGGCTTTACCTGCGAATATTGTGAATATGAAATGAATAAATTAGATCCCCACTCCTTGAAATGACAAAGGAGAAACACCAAGCATAATCCTGCCCTACCAAAATACCATACCAAACCCACATAATCCTGCCCTTCCAAAATACCATACCAAACCCATGAGCCTAGTTGATCCGCCATCAGCTGGTGGACACAGGAACCCTCGGGGTCGGGGGGCACACAGTTTGGCAGCAGCGGGCTCCACCTCCATGCATTTCCATTCTACCGCCTATAAAAAAGGCCCTTCTCCTTGCACCTCATCTTCCACACACACACACACAGATAGCAAGCATACCAAACCAACCTTTGTTAGTTCCACCATCATCAGCACAAAAGCAAGCAAGCACACAGACAAACACGATCTCGAGAGGATATGAGGCTCGCAAGAATGGCGATGGCCATGGGCGAGGACGCTGCTGGTGGCGGCGCGTCGTCGTCGTCTTCGGTGCCGGCCATGGCGCTCGGGCGCGTGGAGCCGCCGCCGTTCTGGTCGACGCCGACGCCGTACCCTTCTCTTCATCGGCTTCGCGGTGGTGATGGCGCTCATCGCCGTGGCGCTGGCCGTGCTCCTCTGCTCCCGCCGCAGGGAGGACGAGGAGGCAGAACGCCGCCGCGGCGCGGAGCCGGGGGCGTCATGTCCGTCGTGCGCGTGCTGACGCCGCTCGACAGGGAGGACTACGCCGTGCCCAAGGTGCTCGTCGTCATGGCCGGACACAGCGCGCCGTCGTTCCTCGCCAGCGCCGCGCCGTTTGCCAGCTTCACTACTAGTACTGACGCGCTGCCGATGGGGCGGCCACCGCCGCCGCCGCAGCAGTACGGTAGCCTCTGCAAGGACGGCAAGGACGCTGACGCCGCCGCCGCCGTGTGGAGGCTTCTCGATCGGCCTGCTGCTCGATCGGCGCCCCTGACCGGTGTGCAAGATCGAGAACGACCGATCCAACGAGCGCGTCGATCACGCGCAAAAAGACTAAGCTTGATCATCATCGATCAGAGAAGCGATTTTGTTCTGACTTCTTTTCAATTGTTGCATGCTTTCGTATTAGTGTATAGTTATGTGACATTTGCTGCCATGGATTGCTTCTGCACGTAAAATGAGAAAGATGTGTTGTGCAGAGCTTGATTGAGTTGAGGCCAGAAAATTTGCAAGCTAATTAATGAATCACCTTTTGTGGTTGCATCAATTTTCCTTGTAATTGAGTGTGGATTATTGTCTTCATCGATTAGATAATTATTAAGAGACAATCAATAATTCAGTATTATGATATACGAGTCACTTTCAGCTTTAATCCGGGGCCCTTTAATTGCTTTCTAAATCAAATAAAGAAGAGAAGAAGCAGGGGGAAATAATAAAGGTAAAATTAGCTTCTCTGCATCTATCTGCCTCAGCTGCCTAACGAGTCAGGGGAGCACTATAACCCTCCGTCCTTATCCGGAACTCCGAATCCGAAAAAAGAGAAAACAAACCCAGAGCTGAGCCATGATGGTGTTGATGGCCATCATCAAGCACTAGCTAGGTAGACAGCAGCAGCTATAGCTACAATGACTACTGATCGATGAGTTGAAACTGCTGCTGCATGCCAAAGGCTTTTGCTTAGCTAAGCGCACCATGTTTTGTTTGCCGCATACGATCGATCGAGCATCCCTAGAATGAATACATATTTCGGTTTTTCTTCACTTTTTTTGTTGTCGATCAATTGGCTATGTCTTCCTTAGTTGCCTACGATGTAGTTTTGTGGGCGTAGTGTCAGGAACGGACCCTACTGATAGAAGGCCACGGTCGATCTCTGCAGATCGAGAAACAAAACAATGAACCCTTGTAATGGAAGGTGTATATATATTTATCTCGATTGAAAGACCAGACGAGATAGCTAGATTTACTCGATCGATACCTGCAGGAACGAGCTGAAAACAGGTTTATCGTGGTCATAGAGAAGAGATAAAAGGTTTCTTGGAGAAACTGAGTCCCTGACAAAGGAGGGGTCAAATTGATCGCTTTGAATTTGAAGTAATAGTGGCTCAATTTGAAGCAGTACCCTCCAAAGGCTACTGAATTGCTCGCATGGCAAGATACACCTCCAATGGATCGGACTGAAGAGTTCTCTAGTGTTCAGAATTGAATACATGCATGGAGCTCATCAGTAGTAGTAATTTTAGGTTACTACTCCGTATAAGTTTGGATAGATGGAGCCAGCTGAATGATCAGTTTGGTTGTATTGGTGCTGCTGAAGTCAGAGGCCACTAGATATATATTCGTTGGCGTCCGCCTGCGCTTTCCTTCTTCTTGTATTCGTTGAGCACAATATATAAAATCGATCAGCATCATGCGTGCATTAATTTGCCGAGACCGGTAGTATTTCAAGCTAGAGAGGTTGGTATTTGTTTTAGTATGCCTGCCCCTTTCTTCCATCATTGCACTACTTATGTACATGGTATTACTTCCCATTTTAAATTATAAGACGTTTTGGCTTTTCTAGATGTATTTGTTTTACTATGTATAGTAAAAAATGTATCTGGAGAAGCCTCTTATAATTTGAAATTGAGAGAGTACTATATAAACTAAGGGTGCAAAGGGATATCTTTTTTCTAAAAATATATATCCTTTTACGTGCACCTCTAAAAAAAAATTTAGCTCAAATGTTTTGCTAGTACAAATACTTGAACTAAAACGAGGTTTGGAGGTGTACCTAATTATCACCAATTTGCACCCCTACTATAAACAAGAACTTACTGCACATTGTGTAGTTACGTAATTTCACCGGGCAGCTTTTTCAGCTTGTTCTCTCTCACCTAAGTGACCTAACGCTATTCAATCCCAGCCGAACGGGGAGATGGACGCGGCAAGCTGAGGCCGGCCGAAGGCGTACGTGGTCAAAGCACGGGGAGACGCGGCAAGCTTTACGACCAAGCTCAAGCTGTGGGCAGATGCCAAAACCAGAGACCTGTACGTACATGCGCCAGGTTCGTGCTTCGGTTGTCCGCGCCGCCGCCGCCGCCGCCGCGGCGTACCGAACTACTCCCTACGTGTATCGGCGACCACGGCCGGCCGGTCACAATTCACAACCGCCTTTCTGCCGTTGGAGCCGATCGCCGGTCGCCGGTCCGGTCGTCGGGTCTTGACCAGCCGCAATCCTTAGCTCGCTTACCACTATTTGACGCCGGGCCGGGCCGGGCCACCACAAGAGCACAACTGGGCCAATTAAATCAACGACGTTAGCGCAGCAGACATCACCAACAAACTTGCATAGCCCAATAACCAGGTCCAGACCCGCACGCGCGCGAGATTTGATCCGCGACGGCCTAAAAAGGGATTTTTATATATATTTTTTGCCTTGCCAATATTTATTGCAATTTTGCTAAAAACAATATTTATGGCAATTAATCCTGCTTAAATCACCCCTAAGTTAGTTTGTTCAAAACAAAACAAGAAATGTATACTTACATATATTTATTAGTACAACATTCGCGTTAATCATAAAAATCCTCATCGTCTACGGAAAATAAACAGGAACATCATCGGTGAAAATGAGGTGAGCCCAGAGACACAAATCCCTGCCCGTGACAGCAACATATAAACCAATGCATAAGTTTTTCTTGTTCACAATTGTCACTAATAATACATTTTTTGGTACACACAAGCACATTTCAAAATGCACATATTAGCTAGTCATTGGCAAATTACAATTGGCATGAAAGAAAGGCAAATTGCACTCGGGCACTTGTCCTAGCCAAACGGCAGAGTGTTTCCAATTCCTTGACCGATCAAAAAAGACATTTGCCACTTGATTACACTCTCTCTTTTACTTGGGAACACTTTTACTACATTTTTCAAAGTATTTTTCTAGGCAGTAAAAAATTACCGTCCCCATACTCTCCCTTGCAACTACGCCCACACTGGCTTCACCAGTTAGCTCAAGGTAAGAGCCATCCACATTTAGCTTTTACCCATTCTTCTTGTGGAGGCTCCCACGTGATGTGTTTGCTGGACGGGCTAATGAACAATGGATGCACTTCTTCTATCTCTCTGAATTTCCTGCTTTCCTTTCTTAATCATCCGGTAGATCTTGCCCTGCTGCCTCAAGGTTGTTCGTGTAGCTCAACAAAAACTAACAGATGTAGTAGCCACAGGGATAGGTCCGTCTCATGAGTAATGCTATTTTGTACATGCCAACACCGCCAAAGAATGCGTACTTCCATCGAGTGTCTGTCCAGCAGCAACAGGCAATCTTTACCAATATATCTGAAATGCTCATCATCCGGCAAGTGCCAATGTTCAGACATGGAAAGCCGAAGGGCCCTAGCTTGCGGGCAGAGGGAATTGAAGTGGGAAGCTCTAGAAAAAAAAAAAAAAATCTAATGAACATGTACAAGTTAGATTTCCACATGGGTTCCACAAGGCCAAAAAATAAAAGGTTTGGTGACAAGTTATCAAGGAAAAAAAAAAAGAGTCAGAATTAGGTGTCCAAGTATTTATAACAAGCAAAAAAAAAAGACAGAATTTGCCTTACAAAAGTTCAAGTGAAGAATGTGTTGTTCATTTTTACACATTGGTGAATTGGGGCTATACTAGGGGACCTATGGTCCGAGCTTCCCGGTGCTCCTGGAGCCCTACTTCTTCTCCCTCCTTTTCCCTTGCATCCATCCACTTATTTGTTTCTCAACCCAAAACACACAAACTCTATTTATGGTCAGTTTTCGCCTCCGTTGCTACTTCTTTTTCTTTGCCCCTTGTTTTTATTAGACACTAAGTGATCATCCTTCAAGGTTGTTTCTTCCTCAATCGCATCCTTCTTCCTACATCTAGTTCATCTCAATTCTCATATGGTATGTATCTCATCTCATCATTTCATTCAACTTTTGCACTTAAGATCGATCAAATCTTGCATGCAATGTGTTATCTCTCTCTCTCTCTCTCTCTCTCTTTTTTTTCCCTTCTTGTTTTTGCATATATCATGATCTTGGTTCATGAGAAGACACAATGGATTATTTTATATGACTACTTCACTTGATATAATCCTTAGTAAAAGCACTTTTTTGACAACGTAAAAGCACGTTAAAAACTCTCTTCTTCACTGCACATACCCATTTGTAAAATCAAGATACTCACCAGCAACATTCTATATAAAATCATACATTCATAGTCTTTCAGAGTGAACACAAATGATGTAGAATCATGGTAGAATATTCAAAGGTGACAGATCTAATCTAACAAGTTTATAAATAAACAAGAAAAACGTAATGCATGGCATCATGCTACCATGTGTAGTTGTCCAAGTCTGCATGCATCCCTACGCCGTTGACCCGGGCAACACGTCCCGCTTGCCACGCAGGCGACGACGATGGATCATCCGACGGCTCAGACTGCGTCGAGATCCGTGCAGCCAGCGGATAACCAGCCAGCCCAGCCACCGCGTCGCGCCACGCCCACGCGCTCGCCTGCGTTTCAAGAACCCGGCGACGCCGACGCCGACGCCACCTCGCCCCGCGCCGCCACGGGATCGCGCGCCGGAGCCGGAGCCGGATCGGCGGCGCAGGACAGGACAGGGGAGAGGTCCGACGTACGGGATGGTGGAGGCGCCGGTAGCCGCGGATCTGAGCGCGGCGGCGCAGGTGCCGGCGCTGCCGCTGCAGGTGGATCTCCTGCAGCTGCCGCCGGAGGTTCCCCGCGCCGGTGCCCCGCGCTGCGAGGCGTCCTCGACCGCCTCTTCGCGCACTGGCTCTCGCTCCCGGACACCGCCGCGCTGCTCGCCAGCCTCGTGCACAAGGCCAAGGCCACCGGCGCCGGCGGTGGCGGAGCGGCCGCGATGCTGCCATCCATGATGCTGCAGGGGAGCCGCCGTGCCGCCGCTCTCACCGAGGTCCCCGCGCCTCTCGCGGAGGCCTAGTAGCCTTGGCGCTGGCGGCCAGCCCAACCGCTCCGCGTCGCCGCTTCGCCCGCCGACGGCGCGCCCCCGCCAAGGAGGTCATTCCGCAGGTAATGAATGCTCCGCGTCGTCATTCCTCGATCGGATCAGACTTTGCTTCTCGTTTGATCCAATCTGCACGCAATCGTATTCGCTGATTGTCATGGTTGAGTTAGCAATCGGGGTTCTTGTGTTTTGTTCGCCCAGTTTTATTTTCAAGATGGCCGGCCACCGCCGTACGAGGTGAAAAAGCAATGCATTTCGACAGTTGATCAGCTCTTCGCCGGCCACTCAAATGGTCTTCGGCTCCAGGTGCGCCAAATTCCATCTGCATTTTTGTTCAATTTAATTCGTGAAATCATCTGTTGGCTAGTGGTGATGCTCATGATAAGACAGTTCCATGCTTCCCTTCTCAAATCAATTGAGACTGGCCATTGTCTTGATCACAGTTGTTTGTGGTGAGGCATTCATCTAATAGTTTTCTTTCGATGCCTCTTTTGGTTGCACAATAGAATTTCGGATGGTCACCAGGGAACTCTGCAAGCTACCGACATTCTTTACCACTGTCCTCTTCGATAAGATAGACAAGGAGAGCACGGGATTCGTGACAAGGTACTTGTTGGCGATGCACAATTTGATTGTCCGCATTATACAAAGTTAATAGAAATGGCATTACTTCAACTGTTTCAGGGATGCCTTCATTGATTTCTGGGTGAATAGCAATTTGATGAGTCTGGATAGTGCAACCCAAGTGTTCACAATTCTGAAGCAACAGAATCACAATTACCTTACAAAGGTATCCATCTCTTGTTCCCATAAACATCATATCATACAGTAAAAAAGACTAGCAATGGATTATTTCATCAAAAGCACGTTTGTGGTTGATCACTTCTCTAATCAATGCTTCATAATGATTGGTTGGATTCATTTAGAGGATTTTAAACCGATTCTGAAAGACCTTTTTGGACAACCATCCTGGTCTGGAGTTCTTAAAGAGCACACCTGAATTTCAAGAAAGATATGGTAAACTGTCTTTTGCCATGCTATGATATTTGTGGATTATATCAAATGCCATCTTCTATCTTCCTTGGCTTATACAACATTATTTGTCAGCTGAGACTGTCGTATATAGAATATTCTATTCACTGAATCGAATTGAAGTGGACATCTAACGCTTAGGGAGCTGAAGCGTGGAAATCTACTCAGTGCACTCAGGCACGCTGATGATGAAGAGGATATCAATAAAGTTTTTAAGGTGACACCTTCAAATCCAAGTTCTAACAATTCTGCTCCTTTGTATTTACAGAATTTCTCATGTGCAGTTTTTCTCTATAGGAACCTTAAGCTTCCATTATGCAACACATTGAACTTCTTGTTTATTTTCCCCTGCAGGTATTTCTCATATGAGCATTTCTATGTGATATATTGCAAGTTCTGGGAGCTGGACACAGACCACGACTTCTTTATTGATAAAGAAAATCTTATTAAGTATGGAAATCATGCATTGACATATAGGATTGTAGATAGAATTTTTTTCAGAGGTTAGTTTTCCTTTATGCCATACCAATTTCATTTTTTTTTAGCTATCTTCAGGTTCACTTTATTGAGTGTATGTTGATAGTTTAAAATGGATATATGGTAGGTTCTAGGAAATTTACCAGTAAGGTTGAAGGGAAAATGGGCTATGAAGATTTCGTCCATTTTATATTGTCTGAAGAGGACAAATCATCAGCGCCAAGCCAAGAATATTGGTATGTTGCTGATGTTTGGTTTAATACCTTTTTAAAAAATTTAATCAATGCTCCATCTTCAGTGTACTATAGTGTTTACGTTTATGCATTTCCTATCATGAATGCTTATGCATCACTTATGATCGTATGATTTCACTGTATATTGGTATCATGTAACCATCGGAACCATCTCTGTATAACATTTCTAGAACATCCTTTCTAAGGGATATAGAAAAACATATGGTGGATAGTGTTTTTATTATATAGAACTATCTATCTTTGTTCAAAGGATATTTGGGAAAGAAAAGTGTTAAATGATGAGCTCATTATAAACTAGTCAACAGAAAGAAAAAGTGTAGTGGCATAAAAAGGTCCCTTACCTTGAATAGAGCAACTTCAATTGAAATAAATGTCACAGCTATACTGGTTGTTGGTCTTATTGTCATCCCATCCAGGTAGAATTCTTCATCAATGGTCCTTGAAGCAAAGGTTTCCTTTTCTACAGATTGAGTTAAGATATGAATGTGTGGTTTTGGATACATTCATCAATTTTTGGTAGGGCCTTAGTCAACTTGACCCTCTATTCACATTAAGAAGTGAAAATGAGTAAAGAAAGTACGAAACAATTCATTCCTGACTGCGAGATCAATTCTAAAAAGGAGAAGATTTGTATATATCTGTTTAGGGTAGCCTTTGATCCTCAACCTAAAAATACATCAGTGTACACTGTCATGTGAATTTGATTTGCTTGCCATTTCGGAAAGTTGGTTCTATGATTCAGTACAAGCTTCATCAACTAATAAATCCTAAACCAGGCCAATATAACATCCAAAAGTTCTCATATTTTTTGCTTGGTGCTGTCATCTCTTCAGGTTCAAATGTCTAGATTTGGATGGCAATGGCATACTTACACACATTGAACTACAGTTCTTCTTTGAGGAGCAACTTCATACGCATGGAGTGCATGGCCCAGGAACCCGTTCTATTTGAGGACATCTTGTGTCAGCTCATTGATATGATTGGACCTGAGGTTGCTTTTATTACTTTTGTGCATTTGCCAAATTATAAACATTTTATGCTGAATTTGTTATGCATTAAATTTGTTCCAGAATGATAGGTATTTGACATTGAAAGACTTCCGAAGGTGCAAACTGTCTGGGCATTTCTTCAACATTCTCTTTAATCTGAACAAATTTATGGCATTTGAAGCTAGGGATCCATTCCTCATCCGCCAAGTGAGTCGAGTTCCTATTCTTGTTATAACATCCATTGATAATCTCACATGAACGGTCTGTCACTTGTAACACCTCTGCTTTCCTCCAATCCGAGTGCAGATGCGTGAAGAGCCATCATTAACAGACTGGGATCGTTTTGCACGAAGAGAGAGTATGTAAGATTGGCGATGGAAGAAGATGGTGAAGATGCTTCCAATGCAAGTGGAGATGTTTGGGATGAGTCACTTGAATCTCCTTTCTAGATTGAAGAACACACTATGAAAACATCAGGCATTCATATGCAGCCCCTAATAATCAAGTCAAAATCATGATCACAGCAAGGCGTGAACAGTTATTTGATATCTTATCTTTACAGAAACTATAGTTGAGGCAGCTGCATGCTTGCTGGCACCATCAGAATTTTGACATGGAAGCAAAGACAGATACATCCATCTAGTTTGCTGCGGTCCATTTTGTTCTTGGTGACAGTGGAGAAGTTTTGCCATTGCATCCATGATATGGTCTAATTTTGCTGCTAAACTTCAACTGATTGATTCATGGGCAGCAACAAAGAGAACAGCACCTTGTCATTATTCCGAAGGCAGACAAATAAGAAGATGAGCAGGGGTCTTTGCAGCGGATGCAGACATCATATGGTGGATAGTGAATAGTTGGCATCACAATTTTTATTCTCATAGTGTCTTGATTAGCTATGTGTCAAAAGTATTCTTTTCTTTTTTTTGAATAAGGTCATCAAAAAGGCCGGCCATTTACTTGTGTATTCTGTACTTTTTATTTAGTTTGTAGCCTGGCCTGATTGCAGGAAAAAAAAAAAAAAAAGAAATACTATATCACAGGTTTATTGTTATTTTTCTCACACTGCTGTATTTAGATGTAATACACAAGTGTTTGAGGATTCAAATAGACCAATCTTGTGCAAATGTCAGTGCTATGATCTTAATACCGAACATACATATGAGATCAACGCAACTCCATACCATTTTTTTCAGCTGAAAGGATGTGATGGAACTTCCAATGAAAAGTGAAAAACTGTCTCTGACAGTCTAGGCTAAAGCAATGCTACATCCAGCAGCACTGCAGTAGGCAAATTAACCGGTATATTTTGACCAGCAGGCAAATCAACCGATACATCTTGACCAGCTTTTGGGCAGAATCAAAAGCTTTTCTTAACTACCGCCTCCTTTAGTAGACACCTTATCAGCCTAAGCAAAAGCTTTAGATGTGTTATTAATTTTGTAGACATTTTGCATCTTTTTTATCAGTGGTTCATTGTATTTTCAGGGAGAAGGACCGATGTCGAAAAGGACGCCCAGCAAAGATCATGGCTTTGCTTTGGTTGCTCCACCAGTGATTGCCTACCGCTGGAATGAACATCCGGGGCAGCTAGCGAGCAGGAGAGGAAAACACACAGAAAGGAAGAGCATACTGTCCTGGCCTTCTTTCTAAGCAAAATAAAGGGCAAAAGAAGGGTGGATCATTCAGTCATCTTTCCGACAACGGTGGAAGAGAGTTTGGATTATACAAGTACTAGGCACCTTCTATGGCTCTAGCTAGGAAGATAAGGGCCATGGACAGCAAAACAGTACCTACTGAGACGGAGCAACAAACTTAGTCGCTGATGAGCATCAAGATACACAATATGCTTTCACGGATGTGAACAGTCTAACACTTCTCCCATGGACCATGGGACTAAAGAACAACAGTATCAAAACAATGTTAGTAAGCTAGGAGGGAGCAAACGAAAATGAGGGTAGCATCTTCTTGCACACTGAACTGAATTTCAATCATGGGTTGGATATCTAAAGTTGATCAGCTGCAAGCACATGCATCGTATCTGTCCTCTATGACAGATTGTATGAATCGAAACTAAGCATCATGTGGAGTTGATACAGATCCCAATTAAAAGAATTCTCTTTAAGCTAAGAAGAAAGGGACCCTCTCTTCTCACACGCAGAGATTTTTTTTTATATATATAAAAAGAATGGAGTCAACCTACTGATCCTTTTATTTCAGAGAGGGATGGGGGACTTATGAGCCATTACTGGCTACCAGAAAATTAGAAGCTTGTGGAAAAATGCACTGCTTTGGACTACATCCAAGGCTCACTGCCTTCAAGTACCCACCAACATTTTCTTTACTAAAGTGATACGTACTTTAGTTAAATTAATCTCATAAGGACAATGACAGGATTCAGCATTGAGATCCTATCAGCGATTATATATGCGTCCCATTGTTCCTTTTCTAGAATTTACAAATCAAAACCAATGTATGGTGTAATGGTGGTATAAAAACAACACAAAATGCTGCACATTCGAGTTACATATATACTAATTTGCAATTGTAGCAAAGGGACAGGTGCGTCTAAAGTTCAAGGCACTAACTACTGTGGTGCCAAAGGTACGTAGCCCACAAATCACATCCCTATCCTACAATATCAATTGTATAATTAAATGATTGTCCAGATAAAGGACCAAGTGGCGTCATCGTAAAAGTGCTTTTAGGTGCTGATGTGCTCAAAAATTTGCAAAGGACAGGCCCCTTTGCGTAGGCTAATGGTTTCTAGTTTCCTCACGCAAGATGCTTAGCCTTGGAGGAGATGTGTACTGGCCGACTAGGACCTGACCAATCCAAGTCCCTGTTGTGGCCAATAAATTCCAGTGCGGTGAAAGTATACTTTCATCTCAAGAACAACAACCTAAATATGTCACCACAACCAAAACAAAAAGTAACAAAATAGACAGTGACAAGGTATATACATGCAAAGAGACATTCAGGGAACACTGTTCATGAACATAATTCAGTACTGTTGTTTTCTGCATGAAGACAAAATTTAAGTCCCCTTGTATATATGAAGATCATCTGAAAGTAGAGAGTTTTATCAGTGGAACGTGCATGGTGAAGAGAAATGCAGCTAATCTTGTGTTCCTGACAGCTATATATGAAAAGAAAAGGATGGTGAGCGAAAAGAAGACGGTCAACAAAAGTCACTAATTATTGCCTTTTGGTCGACAGCAACATATATATTTATGACTGTTAGTAGGTCCAAATAGCAACTAGTTCTGCTATCGACAATTAGACACATGCAAGTTTTCATAAGAATTTGAAATGTTCTTGTGAAATAATCATTGCCACTTTAGGTGGTTTAGTATGAAAAAAAGCTTTCAATGATATTCCTAGGCTACCTAGTATCTGATTGTGTGTTTGTTTTTGAGGCAACTGTCCATATGTGGTTGTGTCCAACAAGCTTTGTAATCTATTCTAGAGCTTACCAAAGAATCACAACTGCTTAGTAAAAGCACGGTATCAATTATGGCATTCAGAAATGACAGCGCGTCTCCCTTGTAGTTTTAGGCAACAGCCAACAACTCACTTTAAATCTGGAAAAACGCTATAGTATGAAGTAGCCAACCAAAAGATTTTTTTAGAGAAAGAAGTAGCCAATATATTTTACCAAACAGTTCTCAAGTCATACGCAACATTGCACAGTAGTGGACGACCTCATTTAACTTGTTAGCTGCCTTGCTAAAGGTATTGTTGTCACAATCTCGACATGAAAGGACATACAAGGCAATGGCTTTATTACTTGGTCACAAGAAACAGATTGGCCAAAGCACGCAATACATGGCTGTATGATTGCAACAATGCATTATTGTTCACTGTAAATCTGTGGTGTTACTGCTTGCAGGTCCTAATTGGTTGTTGGCTCAGTTCTTTTCGTTTCAAAAGTTAGGTTCCCTGTATTTAATTTCTATTTTGCAAATGCATGGACAAAGGATACTTCTAACCTAGCTGTTTTAATTTGTTTCCCAGGTAATCTCACATCACATCACATGCACATTTGACGGCATGATTTAACTGTTGGTGTTTTGCATACTGTACCTAGAACTAGAACAGAGCAAAATAGTTGTAACTTTCGACAGAATTTCCACAGCAAAGGCGTTTTTGAGAAAGTCGTAGCCTTTCCTCATGACGCTGACACATTTACAACAAAATGCCAAATGGCTGTGTCTCTGATAAATGAAGACGATAATCTCAAACAGCCACAAAGTTAGAAAAGCAAATTTTGCTTACAACAGCATAGGTGGGTCAGTGTCTTCTGCTTTTGGGGCTGGCTGGTTTCTTGGCGATTTAAAAGGAACACTTCCCTGCTCATCCTCCCCTCCATTCATCAGCTCCAAGACACTCCTTTGCAATTGCAGTAAACCACCACTGCCTCTTTCCTTGTCCACATTGCAAATAAACCACCAAGCAACAAGCATCCTTCAAAAGCCTACTTTCAGAGTTTCAGACATGCAGCAAAACTGTGCAGCCAATTTAGCATGCCTCCCTGGCTTCGACCTGACCAGCCTTTTCCTACCACAGATTCAGAACAATGATCCTATCTACGATTTCAGCTCGTTCGACATGATGGTCGACCTCGATCCATACCCATACAGCTGCAATGGCACCACCACCACCGTCAGCTCGGTGTCGGCAGCCGCCGCGGCGGAGAACCACCACCAGGAGAGGCGTGGCAACGACGAGAGGAAGAAGAGACGGCTAGCGTCGAACCGTGAGTCCGCGAAGAGGTCGCGCGTGAGGAAGCAGAGGCGCCTGGACGAGCTCTCATTGCAGGTCGCCGAGCTCCTGGGCACCAACCACAAGCTTCTTGTTGAGCTCAACCACGTGATCGCCAAGCATGCTGCCATGGCTCGTGAGAACGCCAAGCTCAGAGAAGAAGCTGCTGGACTGCAGAGAAGGCTCAGTGAGATGGAAGTGGGAGTGGGAGCTGGAGAAGCTGAAGCTGCAGCTGCAGCTGCAGTAGAGACCCCTGAGTAAAGGTGGCTAGTTTGAAAGAATCGCACAGTATTGTGCCTGCCTAGTAGTCTTGTAGTATATAAGTAGATAAATGCTACTAATTTGATGCTCCATTTGTGCAAGGAGTAGGAGCATATACATATATAGGAGGTTATTACTTGCAGTACCTATATTCTTTCATGGAGCCTTCTTTTTTTTCTTTGACTAATATGAGTTGGTAAACTTCAGTACTAGGGAGGGCATGCAGAGAGCCTATTGTATAGCACTAACTAACTGCCCGTTCATGGCGCGTCATTGTAACGTTCACTAATTATCGATCTCAATATAAAGTTGCGTAAACCTTTTGCGTGTTCGAGAAACATGATGAGTTGTTGGTAAAATCTAAAATGGAGCTGTGTAGCTGCATGGCAAATTAAAGCTTTCTTTGCTTTGGTATAAATCTGACAAGTTGACCCAGGGCATTTCAAGGCAGTTCCCTAACAGCACTTTCTTTCCCTGGGCATTAGTGGGTAGCTTTATTTGTCGACAGGGTGACCTGTTCACCAGAATCTCTGCCTCTTTCAACTTTGTCATCATGTGTTGGTGTGCATAGTACAGTTATACCATAACAGATAGCCCACAATAGAAAAAAAGGCTCTGCTCAAAAACGAAGGATTAAAGTCTCACTAGTACAAATGGCAAATAGTATGACTACAAATCGTAAGGAAAACCAAGAAAAAATTTGAGTCCCCAACTCACCAACTGAAGCCTGAAGCTGAAGGTAGCGAGTAGTGCTCCATGGTCCAGAGCTCCAAAGTTCATCGTGCAGTTGCCTCTCACGCCGGCGAGCACTGGGAAGGCGCTGTTTACCTGTGATTAGGATGAGCCCGCCATATGGGGGCCTTTTGACCGTGGTCACTGGCCAGAGAAAGCTGTGTGGGCCTTACGCCTTATAGACTCGGTACGAGGAAAGTGCCTGATCATCACTGATCCGGTGCTTTTTCTTTTATTCCCATTCCCCAGCATGCTCGAAAGGATGCACTTACACAGTTACACACCAAAATAGATCAAGAAAAAAAAAATCATGCAAGACTTGAATGTGCTTAGAGAGTTTATAATTGAAACTCCAGAGATTTATCAGTTCACTGGATGCTTAACGAAGGGCATGAAACATGAAGAGGCAGTGCCGCAGTGGGCAGTGGCAACTGGCAACACCGGGCATCTCATCCCACTGGAGCACAGCATTCCAAAGAATACTCAACTACTTACAAAGAGAATTTGGAGCAGTTTACTATGTCGTGCCAAACTAACATGTCGAAAAGGCTAGCGAGTTTGGACATGGAAAGAAACTGAGATCAAGCTGCAGAGGTTGAAATGCCATACAAACATAGTAGTTAATGATCAATGATCAGTGACAAGGTGTTCTTATTAGTGCTGCCGCTGACAGGAAGTCGCCTTCAATTTGTTAGTTTGCAATCCTGTTTTGCCGGCATCAGTCAGTCTCCCCCTGCTTTATCAAGATGTGCCTTGCTCAAGTCTATTTTCTCCCGAGCATTCAGTTGCATCAGCTCCCGCACCTACTGTGACTCCACTGCCAGCGCCAGTGCCTGCGCCTCCACTCTATCAATATAAGATTTGTCAGGTCACAGAACCGTAGTAAAAAAATAATTAATTAAAGCATCAAAGGAGCCTTAGCAAATGAGGAAGACAGGCATTTTATTTTTGAGATGCAAAGTGAAAACAACATAAGTACAATATTGGATAGCATATTTTGAAATCTAACCAAAACCTGCAAAGGAACAGAAAAATACTCACCTTGGTAAGATCCAGCCAAAAAAAAACTAAATAGCTTAACAAAAGTTTCCCAGTAACATGACACACCACATCATGTTTGAATGTCTGCACATATTCAACTCTAACCATTTCAAAATTTGCAAGATGGAATCCAAATACACAAGTTTTAAGAGAACAAGAAAGTAGATCAGGAAGGGCACTACGCCTCTGCCCCTCCTATTTCTTCAAAAAAGATAAATATGGATTAAAACAACTGGATGTGTGCGAAATTAGCAAATGTATAATATTGATATTTTGCTCCTGTGGGCCAACGCAGAATCCTGATGCAGAAAAAGCCAAATGGGATCGGCTGACATGAAGCAATCACCATCCACGTCTATTGAAATGGCACCGTGACAGCACATAGATGGCAGCCATCCAAATAAAAGTGATGCTCAGTTCTGTGCTTCTTGGGTGATACCCGTGAAATCAAGGGATAAATGAAGGAGAAGAAACTATTGATGGCGTTCCTTAACATGGTACATGATCTAATCATTTAAATTTGGCCCACTAAGAAAGCAGAGAACAGTACAAAGGGAACTAAAAAGCTCATGATATCCCAATAAAGATATCACAGATGGCATTGAGGACCTCAAAAGAGCTGCTGGAGCTGAATAGATAAATCAAAAGTGACTGTTTGGTGATGTGATAATTTTTCCACCTAAAAGCTAGCTGATTTAAGTTAAGACTTTAGGATGCTCCAAAGCAGATGGAGCTTCAAACAACAGCAATGATTGTTTCTCTAGCAGATGCAGAAACCATGAGTTTCCAACTACATATGCATACAGATTGTCAAGTGTTCCTTGAAACAAGTTTATAAGCCCCCACCCCCGCCCCTTCAATTAAAGACGCGCTGTAGAAAAGTCTGACTGCAAGCATCCAGTAACCACCACAGGAACTTATACCCACCTTTTGCTAGGTGGTTTGATAACAATTGTGGTTTGCTGCTCATGCATAGACTTTCTGAATCCTTGGTTCCTTGCAAAGTTATTTTTTGTGCTTTACCCAGTTCCTATATATGAGCTTTTGGTGGGCTTATATGTGCTGCACTGCTATAAAAAGGGCATAGCTTGTATACATTTTAATTTTGGGGAAATAATCAGAATCCATATGACCATATTGTTGCCCCCATCCCTTTTTTTTAGTGGATAGTTACTTCCTGAACAGCATTCATTTCGAACAAGCATGGCAATAAGTGAGTATAGGAACTGCGGAGTAGAAATCATTGTATTGCATTTTACAAACTAAATTGATATTTTCGCACCAAAACAAAGGCCAGTAGCATACCTGCGCTGGTGCGCTCTGTTGCGCCACAGACACCACACCAGTCCTGCTCCGTCGCGAATCATGATCAGCATCACCCGTTGGGAGCTCAAATCGGCACACAGGGCAAGTGTTCCTGATGGCAAGCCACGGCCTGATGCAGTCCCCATGGAAGTAGTGCTTGCAGGGGAGCCTGAGGACACTCTGCCCCGCCGCAATGCCATCCTTGCACACCGCGCAGCCGTGCGAGGCCTCCTCGTCGCTGAGCGCAACCTCCGGTAAGCCGTCCACCACCGCACGTGATGCGGGCAGCCGCCGTGCAGCCGCTGCCTCCCCAACGCGCCCCGCGAGCGCGTCGACGAGGTTCCAGTCGGCGTCGTCAGAGTCGGTGTCCTCGCCGCCCACCACCATCCGGAACGGCCGCGGGACGGCCTGGGGCGCAACGAGGTCGAGGTCGAACCCGCTGAGCATGAGCCCACCCAGACGACCCACCTCGACCATGTCGTCCTCGCTGGTGGCCTCCTCAACGGCGTCCACCACGCCCTGGAAATCACCAACGCCCGGCCGCGGATCGAGGGTGAACCCGCTCAGCATGAGCCCGATCCCGCCGTCGTCGTCGTCGTCGTCGGCAGCCTCCTCAACGACCGCCCCGCGCTCGAATTCGACCCTCCGCCGCCCCGGCCATTTCCGGAGATCATCGCCGCCTCCTCCTCCTCCACGGAGGGATCCTCGACGAGTTCCAATGCAGAAACGAGGTGGGGGTAGAATTGGCTGAGTTCTCCGTCGGAGTCGAATGAGCGACCTAGGGTTTCGACGAGAATGGGTTCGTCGTGGGAGGACAAGGCCGCCTGTTCCTGTCCCACGATGACGTCGCCTCCGTCGCCGTCGCCGTCGCCGTCGAGGAAAGCGAAACCTGAGACGCAGTACTCCTCGCCGTCGTTTCCGTAGTCGAGCGCGAAGGGACCGCCGATTAGCCCCTCGCCTTCGTCCCCGTCGCGGCCACCGTAGTCTTCGAATGGGTCGTAGCAGAACGGGTCGATATCGCCGTCGTCCCAGACGTCGAAGTCGGAGCCGAAGGGGTCGTCGCCGGCGAAACCCGCCATTGGCGAGGAGGCGATGGCGGAAGGGCCTTTTTCTCGTTTGTTTTTCCCCTTTCTAATTTGATTTTTCCTTTGATTTGATGCTTTTTTTCCTTGATTGAAAAAAGGGTGAGAACGGTTGCTTTCGAGACATTGGATGGGCCTGGACTGGGTCAGTGGGCCGACTCGAGCCCATTAGAGAATAAGTGATGGGCTTAGGCCCGGTGCGGTGACGCAAAAGGAGCGACCGAGTCATTGAAGTGGATACACGAACAAGGCCGGCCTTAGGATTTTTTTTTTTTTGCAAGGAATTTAAGATGGGGCCGAGATCAATATATAGCTTGAGAGTACGTCTTAGGGAATGTGCACATGTGAATATGTGTCACTAAGTCGGTGCAAGAGGGACCCCATTAGGTAAGATTTTTAAGTTAAAAAATCTCTACACAAGTTGAATTAGATGAGATGGATATAAAATGAGCTAGAAAATTTGCACCAGAATATGCACCAATAAATTGGCAGCATGTATCTCTACCTAGCTTTTACTCTTAGACTTGTGTAGGAGCTTGCTTATCGTGCTGTTCTTGTTATGCTATAGGTGCCGCTTGCTTGTTAGATTAAGTTCTAGTTTAGTGTAGGACTAGAAATGGTCGCGCGTTGCCGCCAGGCCATAGGGCCTATGATATTTTGTACTATAAATAATTTTTTTTTGTGAATTGAATTCAAGAACTATTAATATTGTATTCACATAGGCTTTGTTTTATTTTATAGCTTAAATGTTTATAATCTACATAGATAAGGTTAGTTTTTTTTTTTTGTCATGGTTTGTAGCATCTTGTTGTAGTTGTTATATATTTTGGAGGGTTCATCATGATGATGGTATTATTTTAGTTATATTTTTTTTTTTAAAATGGAACTATCATATCGTTTTTATTATATGATGATGAGTAATGGGCAAAGTGTGTTGGGTTAGGGTTAGGGTGATTGGATAAGTATTAAGGTTAGCTATGTGTCGTTGTAACTATCTGAATGTAGTAAGTAACATTTTGCTTATGTTGTTGAAATGGAACTTTTTACTTTTTTTTTTGGAGAAAAAAGAGTTAAAAAAGTATTTATGAAGGAGAGAGAAGCGTATAGCCTAAGCTTAAAATGATGTTATTTCTCATGAGGAGTGCTTAACTTTTTTTTTTTTTTAGTTTCTTATTTGATTTTCATATTTACCCCTAAGAAACAAAGGTGAAAATATTCAATTAAAACTATTTACTTAAACATGTTCTATTATGGATCTATCGCATAGATTTATTTTTGAGGTTTCCAAAATGATTTGATTTTTTATTTTATAATTTTCCCGTGATTAACTATGTAATTTTAAAGTTTCACAAAATTTGTTCATTAAAGAAAAAGATTTGTAGGAAAGGATACCAGCTTCGGACCGTATTTGGCCCATTAAGGCCCATGTAGCGGGAAAGTCAGCCAAGTAAGAAGGCGGGGCCGCCTCGGATCGGCTGATTTCATAAAAAGTAGAGGGCCTTTTCTAAAAAAAACCGGGGAGAGGAAGATGGACTACGGGTTACATTTTGTCGAGAGTTAAAGGGTTTTTTCGCAAAATGGCGGGATTCGCCAATCTGGGCCGGCCGCCGCCGATCGGACGGCCGAGGCCAGCCAATGGCGGCGGGCCACGCTTGATGGCCTTCTTTTGGTGCACAAATCGTTTTGAGAAGATTGCTTGGCTTGCTAGACTAGATTTGGGTCAATCTTAATGCACAGTTTCAAGGCACGCTTATCAAAATTACAAACTAGGTAACCGGGCCGGATGAGTTTCTTCTCTCTCATCGATGAAACTCCTCATTTAATGACCTTGTCGTCGGCAATTTTGCGATGTGACGCTTCTATTTAATGTGCATGACACTTTCATGAAACTTGCATTGAGACTAGCTTTAGGGCTAGCTCACTCGCTATTATTAACACTTATATCGCTGTTGATTGTCCTCTAACTAATATTTAATATAGGAAACTCATCAATCGTCCTTTCTTCATCGTGCACACGCAAGGAGGTTGAGGAGAAAGTGAGAAACACTCGGCTCCCAAACACCCGTGGAGGATAATACCAGAGGAGAACCATCTATCTATAAAACTTATGTTTGCAATCACCACTAGCTAATTCTCTTGACATATAAGCACGCCATTCCACCATCCCACTAACACCCCACTAGCATGTCACCTCACCATAGCTAATTCTCTTGACATGTAAGCACGCCATTCCACCATCCCACTAACACCCCACTAGCATGTCACCTCACCAAATTTCACTAACCCTTTCTTCACGCCATGTCATCAACATGTCCCACATGTCTATGGGCATAAAAAAAGTTATAACTTATGAACAAAAAAAATAAATCAAATTCGATTACACCATTAAATTCATTTTAATAAATCCTTTAAAACAAGATCTCAATTATAAGTGGGACCCGTTGGTATAGAGAAAAAAATAATAAAGGAAAAAGAAAATAAAAAAGGAAAAAAAAGAAGAAGAAAGAAAAAAGAATATGAGGGTGATAGTAATATTTAACTCATAGAATTTTCAAGGGGAAATGCACTAGTTTATCTAATACATAAGCCCGGTCACCTTTTTTAAGGAGGGAGGGAGGGTTGATGCATTAGGCTAGTCTCAATAGATAATTCATCACATTGTCTCAAGATTGTTACGTAGAATAAAAATAAAACTTGGATAAAACATGGGGTGTCGTTAATAAAAGGGAATAATACCACCACTAATAGAACTTCCTAGGGCACGCCAAAGTGCCTAGCGCGCGTTGGTTTGGATGGTGGTTGAAGATAAAAGATGGCTATACAAACAACAACTAAAGCTGATCTGCTAAGACCGATACAAACAGTACACCGTGTGGTAGAGCAACCTCTCCCTAACACAATTCCTAAGGCCTTCTCCAATGTAACAGCGTGGCATACTGGACCTCATTGGCCAGCTTAGCAATAATGCTCCATGTCAACAACAGTAGTTGCCTCGCACATGTACAGAGAAGGGGCGTCGACGGCCTCACCTGCAAAAAGTTCAAAGCAGCAGCCCAAAGCATGCGTTGTCGAAATGGGGCAGCAGTCCTTTTGCGTTTTTGCAGAAGCTGAGAGAAAGTAGCAGCTTGGCAATAATGCTCCATGTGAACAACAGTAGTTGTCTCGCAAGTGTATAGAGAAGGGGCGTCGACGGCCTCACCTGCAAAAAGTTCAAAGCAGAAGACAGCCAAGCATGGGTCGTAGAAATGGGGCAGCAGTCCTTTTGTGTTTTTAAACTCCGAGAAAAGTAGCACCCGACAAAAGCTAAACTTTTTCTATAGAACTGTTGGCTTGCGTTGTAAAATCTAAAGTAATGCGTGTTGCTTGCCCATGTGTTTGTTGCATTTGGCCGGGGCAGTACACTACTAGCCCAGCGTTGCCCCGCCCTAAGGGCTTCCCCACGCAAGCACAGTTCAAATTCTTATCCACGTATGCAATGATAGAAAAACTAAAACTATCTGACATGCATGCATGTAATTGTCATCATAGTCCTAAAAAGCAGTCTGCACAGACAAAAGACTGAGCATGGGGCAGGCTTTCTCTCTTTCTGTGCTGCCCAAGCATCTCCTTTTTCTACCCAACGCTTTCTCCGGTGTTTGCTTCAGCTTTTGTGTCAGGCGGAGCCGTGTTTCTTGTGCAGGAGAACACAGAGGACTGTGAGGCCACTACTCTTGCCTACATGGAGTTTGGGCGTCTAGCTAGATGCTGGGACAGCACGGCAGCATGTAGCCTTGGACAGGCCCTAATAATGCCTTGGTACCTTTTGTCACTGAAGCATCTACGTCGTCCTCGTTCTCCAAGTCAATACCACTGCTGCTGAGGTGCAACTTGCGTTTCGACGTGGAGGTCTGAAGCTAACAATCAGGTGGGAGCGCATTGGGGACGCTCGTGTTTGCTAAGGGCATGGCCAATGGAGGCAGCGGTTCCGGGTGGCCTCATACTTTTAACTGGATGAAGCAACACCTAAGCATTAAAGCCACAACGCAGTGTTGCCCTGGTTGATAGCTTGCTTTTGCTGTCCCATCTTTTCCTATGTCAGTTTTGTTAGGGCTTCTCCAGTGGCGGAATGAAATCGACTCACCGTCCGAGCTGGCACAGCAAAAAAAATCGATTCAACCGCTGGAGTACTCGACTCATTCATGGAAGAAAATATGAACCGATTCACTATGTTGAGTCGACTCATGACATATATAAAACAATACTTTTGTGGTGGGTAGGAATTACCAGCGCGTGGTTGCCAAGCTTGTGCATTGATAGCTCATTTTTTTATTTGCATGTGGGTCCAGCTGCTTGCTTTTGGCTCATATTTTCTGACATGAACCGACTCACCACTGCACATGTCTGAATCGACTTCATGATGATTCGCTTTGTGGTATACGTGGCCCTTTGTATAATCGTTTTTTATTCGATGAGCCGACTCGCCACTGCGGGTGCCCTTAGAAGAACAAGGCACAAGCATCTCGCTTTTCTGCCGCAACGCACGCTTGAGCTATGTCTTGGAGCTTTTGTCAGACGAAGCGATGGAATCCTCTGCAAGATGCTATGACACTCTAGGGGGCTAATGTTCCAGCTGAGGTGTAGAATATGTGCTAACATGGAAGCTAGGGCTGTATATACCAGTGTGTAGCGTTGGCCATGGCCTTAAAAAAAACTGCCGCTCGTGTAGCATGTCTGTCAGGTAGAAGGCTGGTCAAGACCTCGTCTCGCCATCACGGGATTAGATTTGGAAGATCGGATGCATGCATTTCTTGGATTGGGCCTGTCGAGTCGTGCTCTCCATGGGATTGGATTGGTACCATCCACCAAAACTGCTTTGGGAGTGGCTCCGGTGAAATCTCCATCTACCACGGTCGAACACAATCCATCCCCCATCGCTCCCCTTTCCTCCCTCACTCATCGGATAAAACCCACCGCCAACAGAATCATCCACCCATAACCATCAACAACAGTCTCCACCGACCTCTGCGGCAGATCCATCCTTCTCAGCCACACCACACCACACACCGCGCTCGTCGTTATCTAGCCCACCCGGTCGCCGCCGCCCGCCTCTCTCCGGGTGGATAAGGCCAGGCCAGTCCGGCATTTTTTCCGTCCAAGAAAGGCAGCGCCCGCACGCAACTGGCCAGGAGCAATCCAATCCGGCAAGTTAAAAGGAAATTAATAGAAAAAAAAGGGGCAAGTAAAGACCGGCCGCGTCTCCGGCACCGCGGCGGCCGCATTGATCCTGCCTAAAACCGGCCCCGCGGAAGGGAAGGAAGGGGAGGAAGGAAGGAAAGCCAGGAAGCCAGGATTGGGACGCAACCTGAGCTGGAAAGTTGGGCCTTTTCCTCGGAAAGGGACGGGGCCGCGGCGAACCGGGGCGGCAAGACAACAACACCCGTGGACGGTTCTTGGTAGGCACAGAGAGATATCATATCATACTCTAATCTAACTTCACTCACCTACCCCGGCTATACCTGGTCCGGCGTTCGCCTATAAAGAAGACCGGAGGTGAGGAGGAGGAGGGAACTCCCTTTCATACCTCTCTATGCAAGTACAAGTTGTCCTCTCTCATTTGGTTTAGTTTGCGCTGCTGGGTTTGTTCAGGGTTTTGGTCTTGTGTTGAGGAAAGATTTGGGATTCCTGAAAGGTATGTTCTTTCCTTCCTCTCGTGCGTCCATCTTGTAGAGCGATTGATTGATTGATGTGCTGCTGTTAGTATTCTTTGCTTGGCATTTGGGTTATCTGTCTAATAGCCGATCCCAAACATTTTTTTCCCCGAAGAGAAATTTAGTGAACTTGTTTGGATTAAGGGGAGATAACGCGATATTTTCGTAGATGATGCGTTGAGTGAGTGGCAATATGAGTTAGAGAAGCTGGATGTTAGCATAGGATTTCTAAGCTCAAACTAGCACTCCATAGTGATGTGAAAATCACTGAAACTTCCTGTCTGGTTGTTACTACTTGTTCCCTAATCCATACAGTACATAGGTAAATTACTTTGGAGCTGATCATCTTGTTTAGAACTAGCCATAGTCAAGGAATAATGGTTGAAGATGACTAGCATAGGGTATGTCAATTCGAGGTCAAAGGTTTTAATGTGCTAATTAAAAGTTTCTCACATACAGGTGAGTGAAACAAATGGGTATTGGGAACGGATCACCAAGCAATGTGTCGCCCAAAGCCATGCAAGATGAGACCACGCCGCTTCTCCCTATCAAAGCTGAGGAGGACGCCGTTCATGAGTTTGACGGAGCTTCGTTCTCTGGTGCGGTCTTCAATCTGTCGACGACCATTGTAGGGGCTGGAATCATGGCTCTGCCTGCGAGTATCAAGATGCTAGGCCTTATCCCTGGTATTCTAATGATCATCCTTGTGGCGTTGCTCACCGAGGCATCCATTGACATGCTGGTCAGGTGCAGCCACCAGGGCAAGATTACATCCTATGGGTGGTTGATGGGTGACACTTTTGGTCAGTGGGGAAGAATTGCGCTACAAGCATCTGTGGTGATAAACAATGTCGGAGTGTTGATTGTATACATGATTATTATTGGTATGTTTCTGAACATGTCCATTTATGCCTGCTTTGATGTGCTCTCCAATATTGAAGTATGGAACACTAGTGCCTGGGAGTATATGTTTAGATACTGCAGCTTTTTAGTTGCTACTCAAAGTAATATTGAATCACTTGAAAGCTCATTAATTCCTCAGCTATGCATGTTGAACGATTCCTAACAGGAGCATCCTTAATTGGTTATAATAAAGCTTAAGATGATAGGTTCATCCCCCAGATTGAAATGAAAAAGATATAACAATCTATTCTCCATCTTCTTTTGCCTTGATTTTTAAGTTATTTTTTCTTTGTTGAGTAGGGTTTCCTTTGCTTATACCATTGTAAGGTTATATAATTGTTTGATTATAACTTCCAAACATTGCAACAATCTGTTTGTCATGATTATGCTGGTGAGAATAAAGTGTATGAAGTGGCCACTGTTCCTTTAGGAATTAATTATTATGCCCTTATCAGACCTTGTGGACTACTACTGATGATGTTCATTAATTTTTTTATTTATTTAGGCGATGTCCTATCAGGAACATCATCAACAGGTGTTCATCACAGTGGCGTTTTGAGGGGTGGTTTGGACCTCATATGTGGAATTCCCCGTCCCATTGTACTCCTTGCTACAACTTTTCTTGTGATTGCTCCATTGGTGAGCTTTAAAAAGCGTCTGGGTAAGCATGCTATCCATTGACAAAAATATGTCATTTTTACTGTTGGGAGTCTTGGGACCCCTTTACTTACTATTACTTCTTTGATCACAGATTCATTGAGCTACACATCTGCACTATCAGTGGCTCTTGCTGTGGTTTTTGTTGTCATCACTGCTGGGGTTGCTATTGTCAGACTCATCCAAGGAACTGTAGAGATCCCCAAACTCTTCCCTGAAATAGATGGAGTTAGTTCTGTCTGGAACCTGTTCACAGCTGTGCCTGTTCTTGTCACTGCCTACATCTGCCACTACAATGGTGTGTCCTACTGTCCACTTGGTTTGCTCTTTGTCATTCGTTTCTGTATTAATAAAAAATGTATATTGTTTGTGTTTTTACAGTTCACAGCATTGAGAATGAGCTGGAGGACAAGACTCAAATTAAACCAATTGTACAAACCTCACTGGGACTCTGCTCAACTGTTTACATTGCAACAAGCTTCTTTGCATATCTCCTCTTTGGCGAGGCTACCCTGGCTGATGTGCTGGCCAACTTTGACTCTGATCTTCGCATTCCATTCAGCTCTGTGTTCAATGACATAGTGAGAGTGAGCTATGTTGTCCATATCATGCTTGTCTTTCCTATAGTCTTCTTTGCCCTTAGGCTCAACTTGGATGGATTACTCTTCCCCACCGCAAGGCACATTTCCCTTGACAACAAGAGGTTCACCATTGTCACCATCTCACTCATTGCTGTAATTTATCTTGCTGCCATCTTCATACCGAGCATCTGGGATGCATTCCAATTCACTGGCGCCACAGCTGCTGTGCTTATCGGTTTCATCTTTCCTGCCATGATTATACTCAGGTAACTTGTTATCCTCATCGAGTGATATATGGCTTATGTATCCCTTCTTTGTAGGTATATTTGAGTTATGCTGTTTTGCGCACCTAATAGTATTTCTGCTGATTCATATTATTGCTATATAGGGATCCATATGGTGTTTCGACCAAGCGTGACAAGGTTTTGGCGGTAACAATGATTGTGCTTGCTGTGGTGTCCAATTCTGTGGCCCTATACAGCGATGCACTCAACATCTTCTACAGGAAGGAGGAGGCCTAGAGTCCATCCATACCCCAGGGGGAAAGAGAAGTTCTTTGTACAGGTCTAGAGTGATTGTTGAGCTTTTAAGCTACTATTGGGCAGCGGTGCCACTAGATTTCATGGTGGTCAATAATTTTTGTTTGGTCACTTGAAAGAAACTTGGTTTGCCGCGAATATTTGTTAGCCTTCTGAGCATAAACCCCCTAGCTCCACATCTAGATGGGCCACTTGTGCTATGGTCACCCGTGGAACGTTTTTTTTTGTTTTACATGATTGTTCATCCAGTCATCTCGTAATGGATGACTGAAAAGTCTGTATATACTCAATGATACATGGAGAATAAAGGATATATTCCCTATTCTTTGTCTTGTTTTTCTATTTGGTTCTGTTGTGTTGATTGACCTTATATAAGTTGTAGAGGTACAAATCCTAACAGCTGTCGTCTGGCGACGTGTTTTGTATGCACTGACGCAGTAGCAAACTGAAACAGGCACCTAATATATATATATAACTGAAACTTACGTCAATTTAGAGACATCAGATGGTCAGACGATCGTAAACGTGCAATCCTGCATCTGAGTAGCTTTGAAGCAAGAATGTCTTAGGTTCTGACTTTAACATGGAGACTTTTATATCTGACGGCAGCAGGGATCATTTAACTAATCAACATTGCGTGTGTTTGGCAGATTGCTGCAAAGCATGGATTTGCATTGTTGGCGAGAATAAGGCTCTTTTTAAAAAAAAAAAAATGCATCAATACTTTTCAAGTACAAAGTCGCAGTATGTTAAACCGCAGAGGCGGAGGAACCCAGAGAAGCACACGCCATCGGCCCATCACCAGTTTTTTTTTTGAGGCGAATCGGCCCATCACAAGTTAACCACCAACCACGTAATGGGCCTGACGGGCCTAATATTGTGGGCTGATCCTTGCCTCGGCATCTGTCAGACCCAAAAAGCCCATGCGTCGTTGTGAGGCAGCACGGAGCGGTCAGCAGCTGTTCGGAGGAAGAAGCCCAGCGCCGGCGATGGCGAGTTCGAACCCAGCGCCGGCGGAGGCGGAGGCGGAGGCGTCGGGGCGGCGGGACGAGCTGTCGGAGTCGCTGGCTGAGCTCTTCGGCAACGTCTCCCTCATGGTCCGCGGCGAGCTCCAGGTTCTCTCTCTCGCGACTCTAATCGAAGCCTTCGGGGGGTCGGTCGCGCAATTACAGCCGCGTCCTCTCTTTTTCATGAAAGGAATTAGGGCAAGCTGGATGATTATGGCCCATTCCCGGTTATAGATTCTACGAGAGGAGTAATAATTTTAAGTGCGCATAGTCAGCTGGTAATGCTTGGTGATGATTTGGTAAGGCAAGGGCGCCAAATCACGCCGTAACCCTACCGTAGGTTGAATGACTTCACCACTGTCCTGCTTTACTGGCGGCCAGCAGCTTTAAATTCTTTCTACAGTAGTTAGGAAGATTGTTGTGTCATTGTGTGTATTCTCTAACTGGCTGGCTGTTTGCTGATTTGGATGCGTTCAGTTTTTTTTTTTTTTCCATTTGATGTGCTCCCATGGGTTCATATGATGGGTGGAGTGGTACTGTTAGCTATGTTATTTGCAGATGGAAATATCTACACTTCTAGAGTACAATTTATGTGCTAAAGATGCTATGTTATTTGCAGTGCTGGTGTGTATCTAAATGAATTTGGGGGCGGGCAAGGATTTGGACTGGTAGTTGTAGCAAGTTGTGACAACTGATTTTCTATCAGTATTGCTTCATATTTACAGAGTGGCTCAATTATGGCACCCCGATTTTTGCTGGAAAGTGACCTGAAAAGGATACCAGGTCTGGTGGCGAGTACGAGTATGGATTTGGGATTTTGAAACGACATGTGGCCCACATCCGACTTTTATAGGCTGAAATTGCATCAGATCCTCACATCCTCACATTGACTTAGCTCACCAGTTACAACTTTAGTAGTTCTTTACACAACAGGAGGCTAATCATTTCCCTTACATGGCAAGGAATGGCTAATAACTGTGAGTAGCTCTGATACGGCGCTGGCAGTGAGGTGAGCGGAGAGGTGAGTGCAGCAGCAGACTAGATTGAAAATTGGAACGCAGAGGGTAACGAGGAATTCCAGCGGTGGGTCTGTCGCCGGTGGACACGGCTGAATCGGTACAGTGGACGAGGAAGATACAGTTCCGGATATCTAGAACAAGTTTGACGTCGCCTTCCGGGGTGACATGTCTGAGTACCAGCAGGAGTGTCTGCAATGCAAGTTCTGCTCAATGGTGGTCTTGATCCAGCAACTCTCGACCTCAACTACAAGGGGCTGGACGGGGGTTGGCTTAACTAAGCCAATGTTTAGGAACTCTTCTAGTCGCAAATTGTTTGTCATGTAGTCCTTCGTTCGCTGTTGGGTGTGGGTGGCGTGCGTTTGGTAACCTTGTTACTATCTTTCTTTTGTTGTTTTGTTGCAAACTCTGTTCTACTTAATGAAATATGTGCCTAGGCGTGTTCTCCAAAAAAAAAAAAAAAAGGGAATCGCCCAGCGCCACCCTGGTCTAGGGAGAGTTTATTCCTTCTTCGATAATCCGTAAGTACAATCTATTAGCCCCTTTATAATCCAGGAGCAGACCTCTCAACCAAACCAATCTAATCTCCTAAAATCTCCCTATATGGTCTCCTTAACAAAACCAACTAAGACTCCTAAGCCTTCCTTCCTTGGCTGATGCCTTCTTTGGGCGGTGCCTGTAGTACTGGCCTAGGAAAGAGTCCACAACAAGCTCAGCCGCTATACACTACATTGTCACCATCCACTAAGCATTAATTTTCTTTTCATTGACCTGCTGTATCAAATTTGAAAACAACAATAGTGGATGTACAGTATTATTGAAATGGAGGCTAAGTTGTCATGATGTGCTCTGTTATTGGCTACCAAGTACTGATATTATTTTTCAAATTTGCCATGAAACTGTCACTTTCATCTTTTGAGCAGTAAACGATTTAGGCTTGTGATAAAACAACACTCTGGCAGATTATTTAGGAATAAATAACTTAAACTGAATGTAGTGGTTTAAAATTTAAGAGAACTATATTTTACCCTTAATCGGGCCCTTGAAATGAAAGGCAGTGTGTTTTCCTATGTGGTATGAAAATTGAACACTTATTGATGTTCCTTAGTAAGGTTGTATAGTTAGCATGTACTGCCTCCATACCAAATTAGTGTTACATGAGCTTTGTCCTAAGTCAAACTTTAGTTTCACTAACCGGCCTGCTTTGGTTGTGGGACTACCGGGGGGCGGGTTGGCTCCGTCCTTTTTAGGGATGGACCAACCCCCTCATGTTTGGTTGAGAAGGGATGGGTTCAACCTTGTTTTTTGTTTGGTTGTAGGGGTAGAAAACGGGGAGGAGTAGATAGAAAACGTTGTTTCTCTGATACTTGGTGGGACCCACATGTCGGTGTCATCCCTAACTTCTTCCCCCACTCGATCCGTTCTCGGCTTAGATCACGCTGTGGCCTATCCTGGCGGAGGCATCCCCTCCGGCCTCCCCGTTCTTGGCCCGGAGGTGCCCCTTGCCCGTTCGGCCGGTACGCCCCTACCGTGCGTATGCGACGGAGGCGAGGCGCCGCGTAGCCGGCCGGACTGGGAGGGAGGACTGCTGCAGCCGGACACGGAGGAGAGGTCCGCGTCTTGGCGGACCTAGAAGGGCCGAGTCGCCGCCCTTGTATGCGGACACAGAAGACACGGAGGGCGACCTCGGCGCGACCTTGGAGCAACCGTCCATTTGGCGGACATGGCGCCGCCCGTGAAGTCCCCGCCGTGGGAGCTTCGGGCGCGGGGCCCATCGCCAACGCCGTCTTATGTTCCGTCCCACCACCGCCATGCGCTAACGCCACCAAGGCCGCCGACCCTACCCGAGAGGCGGCGGAGAGCTACGAAGAAAAACGTAACCCGAAACGGACAAAAACGGGGGGCGGCTCCGTCCCGCCCGATTTGGGCGGATGGAGCCAACCCGCATCTTTGAGATATATTCCTCCGGGGTCCGACCCAACCCACCTTCAACCCCCAACCAAACAACCAAAAATGGGTCCAACCCGGATGGGTTCGACCCATCACTCCAACCAAACACACGCTAAGGTCTCCATGAAATATGTCTGACAATGCATTAATTTTAATTGGTAGATGTTAATATATTTTCTCAAAAATATATATTGGTTGTGTTTGACTTAGGACAAAGTTAAACTGAACCATAATTTGCAATAGATAGATGGAGTATTGCTTATGCTGTAAGATGGCATGTGCCATTACAAGCAACTTTATATTCAATTTGATTTATTGATCAGGACGTGAATTTCTGTCATTGCTGCCATTGCTTTCAGGGGACTGACAGTAAGCTGGCTCTGCTTGAGAAGATGAATGACCGCGTAGCGCAGGAATACAGCAACTATGGTGACATTGCCTCTGGCCTGCGAGTCTTTGTAGAGCAGCTGAACGAGAAGAACCGAGGCTTCGACGATTACGTGTCCCAGATCGATGCGATAGATCAGCAGGTTACTGAGTTTGAGGCAGTGGTATCCATGCTCGACAAGCATGTTGCCCTCTTGGAAAAGAAAGTAAAATCGGCCTATCACATTTCTTCTACCCAATGATGATTCCCATCCAGACAACAACGCAGTTTCTTTTTGCGGTTTTGCTGACAGTTGAGCACTTAGCTTATCCAAGAAACATATATTAATAAATATGTGCCTTTTTTTTATGTGGTGGAGTATCTATTAGTTCCAATGTGCCTTTTTTTTTTATTTGTTCAACGCATCCTTTTCTTTTATTACAATACATCTCGCTTTATCTTTCTTTTTACCGTTTAATGTGCACCACACATTTTTCACTCCCAAAAATTTTAGGGAGTACTCGCATGTTGATCAATAGAGCTGATCAAACGCCCACACGGATCGGGCTGAAAAATATCACGTAAAATCTTTTGTCCAAACTCAATCTAATGCACTCTTGGTGAAGTAGAACTATTTCTCAAGATTTTTTGGGGTTTTCGATACTCTGTGCATCACATCAAGTTAGGTTAGAGTATCACATCAAGTTAGGTTTCTTTAGACAAATTGGGTTGAATGGCCCATGATTAAGTCAGCCTAACACCTATATCAAGTCGAGCTTGAACAAGTTTCACGAGAAGTAACCTAACTACCCGAGTATGTTTAATTTGTATGCAATTGACCTTTTTTTAACTCCTTTTTAAAAATAAAAATATAACCTAACTGATTTTTGAAGAAAAATGGCAGGAGCTTTGCCTTACATTAAGTATAATAGAGAAAAGACCAAGTTTTGCCCCAAAAACAAGGGCATTGTTAGACTATATTTAGCATTTGTAATGGGTCGTAGTCCACAAGATCTCTCCTTCCATGTAGGCATGAAGACAGAACTAGTGGCCTATAGTGTTTCGCACCTTTATATGTACCTGTACTTCCGAAAGTAATATTCATCCATGCATTCGCCTAGTATTCCACCCAATTTTATTCTCTTTCATGGTATCGAGCATAGGTAATTAGTTTTTTTTTCTCCTCTCGCTTCCGCATTGCGCGCCCGAGGAGATCAATCTCGCCCGGGGCGCCTCGCCCTCCCGCCGATGACGGATCGGCGCGCGCGACTTCCGTGGTCTTTCGGCTCCGCGAGCGAACATCGCCCACGGCCGGAATGCAAGTCGCGCGATCCGGCCCTCGTGGACTAGCAGCGGGCGGCGGCTCCCTCGGCCCGATGCGGTGGCGGTGGCTCTCGGTGTGCGGTGCTTCTCCTCGAGTCGGTGCTCGCTTTGCCGCGACTCCGCCGACTCGCCCCCGCCCGCGGTGGCTTCTTCACAAGCGCCGCCGTTCGCCGCCGCCGTCGTCTTCGCCGTCATCCGCGACGGCCCGCCCCCACGCTCGTACTCGCGCCCGCCGCCGCGGCTGAGTCATCCGCATGGAACGCCCGCGACGCCGCGGGTGCATCCTCTTCGTCCGGAGTAGGAAACCGGCTCTTCGTCCGAGCGACTTCAGCGCGTGGCGCGGACTCCACCCCCAGTGCTATCCGCACGTGGGGCGTCGGGTCTTCACGCGCGTGTGGCTTCCACATGTCCACACGCGCACCATGCCCAGGGGGTGTTTGGTTAGAAGAGTCCTAGGACTTTTTAGTCCCAAGGACTATTAAAAAAAGTCCCTCCAAGAGAGTCTTTTTAGGAGTAATGAAGGAAAAGTCTCTAATAGTCCCTCCCTGTTTGGTTACTAGGGACTTTTTTTAGTCCCAGGGACTAAAAAGTCCCACAAACCAAACAGCCCCCCAGTCACGCGCCCGCTCCACGCGATCTTGTGCAAGTCCGCGCGATCCCGTGCCAAGCGCGAAACGCCGCGCACCGCTACACCAGGGATCGTCCACTCGCTGCTCCACGACCGCGCCGCGCTTCCCTCTCCGCATCGCGCTTGTGCCCACACACCGCTTGGCCGCTTCCCTTATTTTAGCTATTTTAAGCATCGCTTGCATGGTCATCACTTGCCGCTTTCCTTATTATAGCATAGTGTAGCATTGCTTGCCGCTTGCCTAATTTTAGCATCGCATGCGTGGTCCGCTTTAGCTTGCTTCTAGTCCAACCACAAACAACGCTCCGCCACTTTCTTTTCGCCCGTCACCGTCGGCTCTGCATGCCTCTTCTTCGACATCGTCACCGGCGGTCCATCTTCACCACCAGTGTCGCTCGGGCTGGCGTCTGCGGTGCGTGTAGGGGCACCATCCGCTAGCGCCGCTAGACCCCTCCGCAAAGACGGTCACCACGCGCGGTCGCCTCGACATCTCCGCCATCACTCCGATCTGCGGCGGCTTCGTCGTCCCGTCTTCTCGTGACGCGGCGCCCTCGGTCGATCAGCCGACCGGCCGCCAAGCACGTCGCGGATCTTGGACGGATGTCCTAAGCATGGCGTGCACCATCGAGCAATAGGGTTCTTCCGCCGTCGCCTCTTCGGGCCCCAAACCGCCACCCGTGTGTCCACTTCGCCTTTGCATCTACATTGTCGCCCCCGTGTGCATCGACACGGCCGTCGCCGCGCCTCGCCATCCACTTCGCCTTTGCATCTACATTGTCGTCCCCCTCGTGCATCGACGGTTGTGTTTGCGTCTCGCGTCATCACTGGGCTGTGCACCGACGCCGTCCGCCTCGCCCCCGCACAAGGTCTTCGCCTTGCCGATTGGGTCTTCGTCATCGAGCCGCTACCTACCTCGCCGTCGCCGAGCATCACTGCGCCGGCCCTCGCATCGCCGCTGGAGTTACACTCGCCGATGCGTCGCTTCCTGACTTGCTTCTCCTTCGTCCAAAGACAACCACATGGTTGGGGCCCTCTCCCTTGTATGCTCGGTATTGGCAACACCGACCCAGCGTGCCTTCGTCCCCGAGGCGTTGCCGGATCCGGCAAATCCAGCTCCGCCTCGGCGCACACAGCGCTTGATCGCATCGACCGGCATTGACCCTCCCATTCCCGCCCGTGCGCCCCGATCGTCGTCGCCTTTCTTCTACGTCCACGGCGGCCCGACCGCGTTGACCCGGCATCGCCTCCTCCCACGACGACCGCCTCGACGCGTCTCCGTCACCACCATGGTGCCCCTCGTGCGCTGCAGCTCCATCGACAAGGCAACCCGACCACAACTTCGTTGACCGCGGCATCTTCGCACGGGCTTCATCGACCACGGCTTGTATGCCCTCACGCCGGCCACGTCGACATTGGCACCAAGGGCTATCATTTGCATGAGTCTCGTAGGTTTTCTCTCTCTCTAATCGCAACGTCTGCACCGTGCCAACTTGTGACTGTGGGGGGGTCGGTTTAACTTCTTCTCCGGTCTCATTGTTTGCGGTGCTCCCGCCGCGACATTACGGGGAATGTTAGACTATATTTAGCATTTGTAATGGGTCGTAGTCCACAAGATCTCTCCCCTTCCATGTAGGCATGAAGACTGTAACTAGTGACCCATAGTGTTTCGGCACTGTTATATGTACCTGCGGAGTAATATTCATTCATGCATTCAGTCTAGTATTCCACCCAATTCTATTCTCTTTCAGGCATGACCAAAGTTAGCACAGAGATTATTATTATATATAAAAATGCCGAAAGACTCAATCAAAGTCTTTCTAAGCGCGTGGCGCCATAGCTACCGAGACTCTTCTGGTCCACACGGCACTGAGTCTTACTATAACAGAACAACAAAGCTGCAGTTCTCCAACCCCCTTCTCTATCCGCAGCCTACACCAACTCCAATACTTATCCCATCTAACTCCATCCTGTTACTCAGTTGCTCCTCAAATCAGGTACCAGCAACACCCAGGGACACAACAACAGGCAGCCCTTTTCTTGTTCCAGTTCATGAAAGGATGTGTTGACTTGATGCCTCCAATATTGACCTAGAAATTCACACCACGTTACTGAATTTCGTCTTTATAGCTCTGTGCTCTTCCGGTCTTCCTTCCCTGAATCTTCCATCACAGGTATGTTTAGAAATTTCTGATTCAGGATGAATATAGGGCTGAAATTATTCTTTGTTTCTTTCATTGATCACTCAGGATCACCCACCTATGTGAGCATATAACATCATTTCATTGCATCGGCCTTCATTTTTACAAATACATACATGTTGAATCAACTATCAAGGTATCATCAATAAATAAAACAGAGCCACTAACCAAGCCGTGGATTCGGCATGTAGTTACTCCTTCCGTTACAAAATAAATGATGTTTTAGGTTTGTCCTAAGTTAAACCAATTCAAGTTTGACCAAATTTATATGAAAGAGCACCAATATTATGACACCAAATTGGTAGAATATGGAAATATATTTCATGATAAATCTAACAATACTTATTTGATATCATAAATATTGTTACTTTTTTGTATAAATCTGGTCAATCCTAAAATAGTTTGACTTAGGACAAACCTAAAAACATCACTTATTTTGGGATGGAGGAAATGAACCATTTTCTCTCTATTAATGAAATGACAAGAAACTCTCCTACATGTTCAATATAAATAGAAAAGAGTTAAAGCGTGAATCCTTGTAGATTATATCTGCACTTTAGTGCTACCACCAGGTGCTTTGTTTTGATAGTTGTAGATCTCATCTGATCATTGATAGTAACTTTTGCGAAAAACAAAACTCCGTAGCAAACATAGTTAGAAAGAAAGAATTAAAAGTCAATTCCCTAGTTGGATCTACGTAGTTCCTTGTGCATACTAATGCTGAAGTTATCAACTGATCTCAGCCACAAGTTTGCCTCAAACTTTTATATGAGGATGAATAACTCAATTGCAAGTTTTCAAAGGCTGACCATAAGCTACTGTAGTACCATAGAGATTTACAACTACTAGATTTATAAACAATCTGCTGTTTAAAAAGTTAAATTATTCTAGAGGATAGCCTTACTCATGAAATGTTGATAAGAACCCAAATATTAAGATTATGTACCATGGTAGGCAATCTGTTATCTAGCACGCTATGTAAATTTAAACATTTAAAGTTGATGAAGACAATTTAGTATCTATCTTATGAGCTCACACTGAAATGGATATCTAGGTTCATTCGGTCACTAATGTACTAAAAAAACTGAAAATTTGTATTGTATTCAACAGGATCAGCGAAGAACATAAATGGAGGTGAAGTCTGGTTGGTTAAACTAGCATATCCGAAATATCACATCAATAGGGAAAGAAGACAAAATTATGGCGGAGGCAGCAGTAGTCCTAGCTCTTAGCAAACTTGTTACCTCTTTTGGAATAGCATCACTGCAGGCTTTCATAAAGAAAGAAGCCACACTGTCGCAAAAATTTACCAAGGACCGCGAAACGCATTGAAAGGGAATTGGACATGATTCATCATTTCTTAAGCCAAGTTGGATCAAAAATCTACAGCAATACAGTTCTTGAAGGCTGGATAGTGAGGGTGAGGAAGGTTGCTTATTGCGTCGAGGACATAATAGATGAGTACTGCTATAACATTGATCTCTTACAGGAAGAGGGATTTTTCAAGAGGGTGATACACAAAACCTACTATGCAAATGCTTTTCATGTCATTGCTTCAGAAATGAAAGACATTGAGGAAGAGATCAAACACCTGTCACAACTGAAAAGAGACTACAGAGAAATGTTCAATGAATTACTTGACAACACAAGTAACAATACCAAAATTCAATCCCTAACATATAATGAGAATCCTCATGGCATTAAAGTAGATGACATTGTCGGCATGAAGGAGTACTTCAAACTGCTGCAAGAATGGCTACATCCTAAGGAATTAAAGCGGATAGTAGTATCAGTGTGGGGTTTTGGTGGATTAGGTAAAACTACCCTAGTCAGGAAGGTTTACGACAGGGAAATGGGACTGAAAAGTTTTGATTGTTATGCATGGGTTAAAATATCACATGATTATGACATTCGTGTTATATTCAGGCAGTTGATACAGGAGCTACAAAAGGACTATAGCGAAATTCCTGCTGATCTCGGTATTATGCACTGTGATAAGCTCGGTGATACATTAAGGGGAGCATTATCAAATAAGAGGTACTTTATTGTACTCGATGATGTTTGGGATACAAGAGCTTATAATGAGTTATCTGACCTGTTGGTGGATAACCATAAAGGAAGTCGGATAATTATCACAACCAGGAATAATGATGTTGCTTCATTGGCACAAGAAATGTACAAGATGAAGCTTGACCCACTCGGTGCTGATGATGCATTTGAACTCTTTTGTAGAAGGACTTTCCAGAATAGCAACATGGAGTGCCCCTGTCATCTCATAGAATTATCTAAGCAGATCGTGAACAAGTGCGGAGGTTTGCCCCTAGCAATTAATGCGATAGGAAATGTACTAGCAGTACAGGAACCAGACGAGATAACATGGAGAAGAATGGATAATCAGTTTAAATGTGAGTTGGAGGACAACCCTAGCCTAGGTAAAGTAAGGAGTGCACTGAGCATAAGCTTCGCGTGCCTTCCAAGACACCTCAAGAACTGCTTTTTTTACTGCAGCATGTTCCCACAAGATTATATTTTCACACATGAGCAGATTGCCAAGCTATGGATAGCCGAGGGTTTTGTTTCACACAGAGGGCAAAGTACATTGGAGGAGGTTGCAAATGGCTATTTTACTGAGTTGATTCGGCAAAGCATGTTGCAACTTGTGGAGAATGATGAAACTGGCAGAGTGGTAAAATGCAGGATGCATGACATTGTGAGAGAATTAACTCTCTCATTTTCCAGGAAGGAAAGATTTGGTTTAGCAGATATAACAAACCTTGAGAACAAGGACGATGTTCGTCGATTATTGTTGTCAAACTCAAATCAGGTGAATCAGCTGACTAGATCAAGAATGGATCTTCCACATCTTCGAACATTCATCGCGACCAGTGCAGTAGCAAATGACCAGTTGCTATGCTTACTGATTTCCAAGTACAAATACCTTTCTGTTCTGGAGATGCGAGACTCACCCATCGACAACATCCCAGATAATATTGGGGAATTGTTCAACTTGCGCTACCTTTGCCTGAGGAGAACGCGTGTCAAATCCCTCCCAAGGTCAATTAAAAGGCTTTTGAATTTGGAAACTCTGGACCTAAAGTCAACTTGCATTGAAACCCTGCCAAAAGAGGTATCCAGGCTCAAGAAACTGAGGCACTTATTTGCAGAGAAATTGGCTGACGAAAAAAAGCAGCATTTACGCTACTTTCAGGGTGTGAAGTTTCCAGACGGAATTTTTGACTTGGTACAGCTGCAAACTCTCAAGACTGTCGAAGCATCCAAGAGATCAGTGGAGCTATTGAAACGTCTGCCTGAGCTGAGGCTTCTGTGTGTTGAGAATGTACGCCGTGCTGACTGTGGGATACTGTTTGCATCTATCTCAAACATGCACCACCTGTATAACTTGCTCATCAGTGCCAACAATCTAGATGAACCTCTGAATTTTGATGCTTTCAATCCTAGACATACACAATTAGAAAAACTCATTATCAGAGGATGCTGGGACAATGAGACCTTCAAGGGACCCGTGTTCTGTGAGTATGGTATCAACATCAAGTATCTGACACTAAGCTTCTGTAAAAATAATGCCGATCCACTGTCCTCAATCTCCTTGAGCATGCCTAATCTGATATTCTTGCGCATTCGTGAGGAATGCTGGGCTGAGGACATAATGCTACGTGAGGGATGGTTTCCTCAGCTAAAAACCCTTTACATGGAGAACCTGGATCGAGTAAAGAGGCTATTTATCGAGGAAGGTGCACTTGTCAGGCTTGAAGTGCTACTTCTCTTGTCTCTAACGTCTCTCAAGGAAGTTCCTAAAGGTTTGGAGCTTGTTTCATCCCTCAGAAAGCTTAATGTCTCAATGCAACCCCCTGAATTCAAGGTAGAGTGGGAAAGAGACAATTGGAGGATGAAGCTGCACCATGTCAAAGAAATACGCGTGTGAGAAAAAAAGTTATCGGTTGATCAATCATTAGTTACTGCTAGTCATGGTATTATTGATATGTACTTATTCTTCTCTGTTACGTTTCCTCCAAATCTCAATGCTCATATATACAGGGATTTTGTTTTATATAGTTCGCTCATGTAATGTTAACAATGAGTTGCCAACATATTGTTTGTTAATTACCACAATATATTATAGTTGTGCATTTGTTGTGAGAATACTGTGTGTCCACAGTATATTATTTATAGTTTATAGTTGTGCATTTGTTGTGAGAATACTGTATGTCCACAGTATATTATAGTTGTTCATTTGTTGTGAGAATATTGTTTCCCTCTATAATATATTGTAGTAGTTGTTCATTTGCTGTAAGGATGAAACATCTCATCCCAAACCCTAAAGAGAACCTGCGCAATGCCACTTGAGTTTCCCACAAAAAAACTATAATGTAGCATCCACATTATAAAATTTCACTCAACAAGTCAATTTTCATCAATCTTTGCTAACCTTACCATAACATTGTATTTTTCTCCCATTATTTACAAGATAATAACGCTCAATTTAGTTCCTCAGCTTGCCTCACCTCGCCAGGCTAGCCTTACCTTGCCAGGGTGAGAGCCAAATTGGCTAGCCTCATATAGCAAGGAAAATCCTTACCATCACAAGGTGGCAGAGATCCAATCACTCAACCACATCTGATTTCCTTGCCTGACAAGGTTTTCTATGGTATATGGAATTTATGGTTTCCTTTGGTCCAAATCCAATCATCTAGATTGGAAGAAGCAACCCCCCCCCCCCCAAATTAAGTGAAAGAAATAGTACTAAAAAGAAAAAGGAGATGCTCCTTTATCTTAAGAAAGAACAGACTAAAGGGTCAGCTATGTGGCCAACTTTCATAAGGAAAATGGCTAAGAATAGCAATGGATTAAAAGGAAGACTACTAAAACCATGATCCCAGCGACCGCTCAGATGGAGAAGAGGCTATCGGAAACAGAAATGAACTACTAATACTAGCCAGCTCCAATCAGTTCAATATATATCGTAAACGCGCGTGAATCCCCAGCACCGGTACGAGTCCACTCCTACTGCGTAACCACGCCGGGGCGTGATCAACATTTTAACCTGTTTATTAAATTCTAATCAACATCCACAAGTAGAGAATTCGTTCAAAAAATTTCACAGGTAGAGAACTACTAATATGGCAAATTCGCACTAATTTGGCATCAAAACAGAAGAGAATATAGTACTCCTACGTGTTACCAGGAGCAGAGTTGTGGCGACTGGTGAGCCGGCTGGCGGGGCCTCTCAACCGCGACCACCGGCCTCCCGGTTGCGGCTGTACTACTGGTTTCCTGGCGAGCTTCTAGCGGCTAGCCGCTGGCCGCCGGAAGATGCCCTCTACTCGGATCTCGGTAGCCGGTCGGGCCGTTCAACCGCAGAACCGGGAGGCGGAGGAAGCCAGAGAGCCACACGCCATCGGCCCATCACCAGTTCCTTTTTGAGAACCTGGCCCATCACCAGTAGTGGGCCTGACGGGCCTAATATTGTGGGCAGCACGGAGCGGAGGAGCGGTCAGCGACTCATCAGCAGTTCGGACTTCGGAGGAAGCCCAGCGCCGGCGATGGCGAGTTCGAACCCAGCGCCGGCGGAGGCGGAGGCGTCGGGGCGGCGGGACGAGCTGTCGGAGTCGCTGGCTGAGCTCTTCGGCAACGTCTCCCTCATGGTCCGCGGCGAGCTCCAGGTTCTCTCTCTCGACTCTAATAAATCGAAGCCTTCGGGGGTCGGTCGCGCAATTACAGCCGCGTCCTCTTTTTTTTCCTGAAAGGAATTAGGGCAAGCTGGATGATTATGGTCCATTCCCGGTTCTAGATTCTACGAGAGGAGTACTTTTTAAGTGCGCATAGTCAACTGGTAATGCTTGGTGATGATTTGGTAAGGCAAGGGCGCCAAATCACGCCGTAACCCTACCCTAGGTTGAATGACTTCCCCACTGTCCTGCTTTACTGGCGGCCAGCAGCTTTAAATTCTACCTGGATGTTTTCTGAATTTTAAGTGCGCATAGTCAACTGGATGTTTTTTTCCTAACCCTTGGGTTCAAATGATGGGGGGAGTGTAATCTGTTGCAAATGGAAATAACTACACTTCTAGAGTACAGTTTATGTGCTATTTGCAGTGCTAGTGTATCTAAATGAATTCCTGGTGAATGAATTTCTTTGGACTGGTAATTGTAGCAGCTAGTTGTGTTGTGACAACTGATTACTGAGTACCTAGTTTCTACTAGTATTGCTTCATTTTTACAGACTGGCTCAATTATGGCACCCCGATTTTTTGCTGGAAAGTGTCCTCAAAAGGATACCAGGTCGGGTGCTGAGTACGAGTATGGATTTGGGAACCTAGGACATGTGGTCACACCCGACTTTTATAGACTGAAATTGCAACAGATCCTTACATTGACCTAGCTCACTAGTTACAACTTTAGTACTAGTACTTTACTTAACAGGAGGCTAATCATTTCCCTTACATGGCAAGGAATGGCTAATAACTGTGAGTGGCTCAGCCGCTATACACTACATTGTTACCATTTACTAAGCATTAATTTTCTTTTCGTTGACCTGCTGGATGAAAATTTGAAAACAACAACAGTGGATGTACTGGTTATATATTGGAATGGAGGCTTTGTCATGGTGTGCTCTCTTATTGGCAAGAGTACTGGTTATATATGACACCTCCTTTTGTTGGCTACCAAGTGCTGATATTATTTTCAAATTTGCCATGAAAATGTCACTTTCGTCTTTTGAGCAGTAAACGATTTGGGCTTGTGATAAAATAACACTCTAGCAGATTAGGATGAATGAAGTGGTTAAAAATTTAAGAGAACTATATTTTTCCCCGTAATCGGGCCCTTGAAATGAAAGGCATTATGTTTTCCTAAATATGAATGCATAGTTACATGTACTGCTTCCGTACCAAATTAGTGTTTACATGAGCTTTGTCCTAAGTCAAACTTTTGTTTCACTAAGGTCTCCATGAAATATGTCTGACAGTGCATTAATTTAAACTTGTAGATGTTAATATATTTTCTAAAAAATATATTGGTTGTGTTTGACTTGGGACAAAGTTAAAGTGAACTATAATCTGCAATAGATAGATGGAGTATTGGTTATGTTGTAAGATGGCATGTGCAGTTACAAGAAACATTCTTTTCAATTTAATTTATTGATCAGGCCTTGAATTTCTGTCATTGTTATCATTGCTTTCAGGGGACTAACAACCAGCTGGCTCTGCTTGAGAAGATGAATGACCGTGTAGCACAGGAATACAGCAACTACGGTGACATTGCCGCTGGCCTGCGAGTCTTTGTAGAGCAGCTGAACGAGAAGAACCGAGGCTTTGACGATTACGTGTCCCAGATCGACGCGATAGATGAGCAGGTGACTGAGTTTGAGGCAGTGGTGTCCATGCTCGACAAGCACGTTGCCCTCTTGGAAAAGAAAGTAAAATCGGCCTATCATGTTTCTTCTTCTACCCAATGATTCCCATCCACAGACCACATTTCTTTTGCCGACACTTGAGCTTATCCAAGAAACATACTATATTGTGTATGAATGTGGAGACAGCGCTGTAGGTGCTAAGTTTCCACCATTGCAATGATGCAATCAGATTCCAAGTTGTGCTGTTGTAACTTTGAGACGGATAGTCAGCAGTCGAGTTGGTTTTTGCCCCTCATCACAGTAGTAGTACTGTATTTGGAGTAGTAAGTAGGCATTAGTGCCAGGAAATTGATTGATACATGGGTGCCGCCGGATTTCCGGACCTAATCATTGCCTACTGTTGTATGTATAGTAGTTTCTGGATGAATGTGCGAACTGCATCTTGCAGTGTACCCGCATGCTACCAAGATTCCTGCAGATCTTCGGTCCATGAAATTGGCTGCAGGAGACTGGTCAATGACATGTGGAGGCTCTGGAGCTGAATCCTCCAGTCCATTACCAGAAATTCTTGAGCTGGATGATTTCACATGCCGATGCAGCTTGGGCGATTGGCATCTCATGCTTGCTTTTCTTTATCATCATTGCTGTTTTGCTGCTGCCTGGACTGAACTGATACCAGTTGCAGGTTCAGCTGCCTGGACTTCCTTTTTTTTTTCAGCGGCATAGCTTGAGATTCCAGTTCCATGCAGTTTCTTCAATTCTTGCATTACTCCTGATAAAACAATTGCCTTGTCAAATTGCATGGTTTTCGAGCGAAATCTGGCCGTCTTTGCCTTGATGGGATCAATGATCTCAGGCAGGTTTGACCCCCGTTTGCAGCGGGAAACCCGTGGACTTGACCTCGTGCTCCCTGCCCAGACGTCACGAGATGGAGAAGGGAATAGATTTTTGAATTCAAAACAGGTTTGCCTTGAGAACACAGTGAGAGTGTGACTTTTCTTGGAACAGCGACACTTGCCCTCGCCACAAGTTAAATTAAATTATTAAACAAGGTGACAGCGATTGGTTTGGTTTAGCCGCCTAATCTAACGTCGTGACAGCTCCATCGGCAGCTGCCACGCTGGCTGGGTATATCATCAAGGGATCCTGCATGCGCCGCCCGTAGACACTGTGCGGTGGGGCCGGGCCCACTGTCAGAGGGTGCAGGCAAGCAGGGACAGTGAGAGCACCTGTCAGTCCAAAATAATGGCGTCCTCCTGATGGTGGCATGGGCCCCACATGGCTGGCCTCAGCTGGTTTAAGCTTCCAGCTCGTCGCCGTCGAGCTCAAGGCTGGTCTGGTCCCTGGACTTTTGGGATATTGCGTGATGCTGGTGTCGGCCCTTTTGCTGATGCGTATGGCCACATAAATTAAATGCCTTCTACAATGCGAAAATGATTTCCCCCTTTTCTTCTTGTAAAGGCAAGAATTTGTTGTATTTTTACATGATGACGGTGGTTTTAGTTTATGTGTTGTATATAAGCATCATTTGCCATTTGGGATGTTTTATTTTTGATTTACTAGGGATATTGTAGTATACAATAAATGCCAAAGACTTTGGTAAGACCTATGGTGCCGAAGGAAAAAAAAAAAGATCAGATTAAACCGATGGATTGTTAAATAGAAAAAAATAGTACTAGACCAAGATGTTTAATTGATCTTATGAAGAATGCATGTTAGCTTAACTAGAGATCGATTAGAGATCCCACAAGTTTAGAAAAAACTTTGTTGTACTACATAATTGATCTAAGAAGATTGTAAAATAGTTAATGACCTTTCAAAAAAAAAAAGTTAATGACACAAATGTTCTAAGTATATAGTAAATAAAACAGAAAAAAATCAACTCAAACAAAATGTGATGCTAAGATGATATAAATGGTCATTAACCTAAGAGCTGGGTACTATGCAACAAAAATATGTAGTATCATAATAATAGCGGCGTTCGATACATGTGATTGCATAACATGTTGCATTGACATTGTACTATATAGATAGATTTGACAACATAACCACCACACAAGGACCGTGTCCTGCCAATTGCCCAAATCTCATCACAATACTAACCAAATATAGATCCAAAGACTTATAAATCAAGTACCAATTCTATCAAAACATATACAGTACTCCTCCCATCTATTTTCACATAAATAACAAGTAACATATCCACCAAAAATATCATAATGGTATTTTTGCATATCACTATCGTTCCATTTTTATTTTTATTTTCCAAATTGTTCAACCGAGGTTGTTGGAACACCTCTTCTCCTTCAAACAACTACTACTGCCCCTGCCGTGCAAAAAAACCACCCAAATCATCGCAATTCACGATTTCACGCCCCAGCCCAGAATTGGGAATTCCAAGTTTCCAACGCCACACAGACTCCTCTCCTCTCCTCTCCTTCCCTTTCCACGACGCCAAACCAAACTGAAAGCCATCGACGCGCTCCGCCTCGCCTCCCCTCCTCCTCCGCTCCGCCTGACCGCCTCCCACAGCGCAGCCGGAAACCCTAACCCTAGATGGGCGCCGTCACGTCGACGGTCGCGGCGCGCTTCGCTTTCTTCCCGCCGAGCCCGCCGTCGTACGGGGTGGAGCAGCCTCAGCCGCCGCCGCCGCCGCCGGTGTCCCCGGCGGCGGTCCCCAGCCCGCTGCGGCGGCGGCGGCGGCGGCGAAGGCGGGGGAGGAGAAGGGCGGCGGCGGAGGCGTGGTGGTGGAGCTGACGGGCGTCCCGCGGAGGGGCAACGTGGAGGCGAGGCGGCTGCGGACGAAGCGGGGCACGGAGGTGGTCGCGATGCACGTGCGCCAGGCGGGGGCCAAGCTCACGCTGCTCTACTCACACGGCAACGCCGCCGACCTCGGCCAGATGTACGAGCTCTTCGTCGAGCTCAGCGCACACCTCAACGTCAACCTCATGGGGTACGTACTAGTACGCGTCCCGTTCCCACTTCCACGCGCTGTTGCTCCCGATTAAATTTGCATTGGGTCAGATTGCGATGCGATGCGGTTCCATGCTCCCGTTCCTTGCAATTCTGCGCCGCTGGGACCACCGTGGGTGGGTTTGCAGTGTAGTCCTTCAAGCCTTGGATCTTCATGATTGTGTGTCGTCACTGGATCGGAGCTGCTGCTGCGATCTTACGCTCGTGTTCATTCGGATGAAATGTTGGGACTCTGGGGGCGGATCAGTGGGGTTGCTGCCTCCTAGCTTGGATGACAGACGCAACCTTACCAGTTACTTTGACTTGTGGCATTCATGATCTCAGTATGAAGCTGTGTGAATACTTCTCGATGCTGCTGGGTTTGCTTGCAGTAGTTGATCCCTCACCTTGTTTCCTGGTGGTTGCACTCCATCTTTTTCCTGTTTGAGTGGCAATTGCTCTTCAATCTATGTAATTTACTTAATCTTAGATAGCACAAATAACAATTAGGTTTTTTAGTTCCTAATTGCTATAGGATATTTTGTGAGTTGTGACTGACTTGATTCTATGTGAGAATTGTGAGATGCCATGGAGCTTGATTACTACATTTCCTGGCTTAATTGGAACTGTTCACCAATGCATTGTGGTACAAGCAAAATAAACTTTTTCTTGGGTAGCAATGCACTGAAATAGCACGTGCTTGCAGGGGCTTGAAATTGGTACATACATTCATGTGGTTTGCCTGTTTGGTAGCGCTTGTATGTAAAGTTCTATTACTGAAAATTGCTGGTCAAAAGCTTCAGTTAGGGAATAATCTTGCGATTCTTGTGTTATTTACTATCTGAGGAAAAATTCAAACTGTTAAATTTATTATTGGCAGTTCGTAACTCTCCATAAGCGGAAGTTAGGAAACACAATTCTTAGTATTACTGTTCTTTAAATAGGAATGGTGTATCTTTCTTGCTCGACCATTCTGTCACTTTATTGAGCACTCTTCCGTTAAAGATTCGTGTTAGTTTGGTGAAATAGCTCAGGAAATGAGGAATCTTTATTTTAAAATTTTCATTCTACTCTACTTTAAGTTCCATGTTTCAGGGGGAAATAAAGCTATTAAAGCAATTCTTGGTCCAGTGTGTCTGGTGATTGGTGGTCTGGTGGTTGACTGCCGAAGTGAGAATCATTGATTGATTCAGTGAATCCAGCAGCTGTAGACAATTTAAAATTCTGTGGATAGAAAGAATTGTCTGTTGGTTTGTCCTCTGCTCTTTTTCTTTAAGCCAAGCTTTTTCTTGCTTTTGTTCTGTTGTTTGCTAATATAATCAACATTCCTTTCATCTTTTTTCTTATTGCTCTGTCCTTGAACCTACTTTTTGTCCTCTTTATAGCCATGCATTTTGCCACATACCATGATGCCGTGTGGTTACTTTAACTAGTTGATTGTGTTTGGTTGAGTAATGTAACTTCAACATCATGGATGACTGCTGCTGACATGGTCCATATGGCTTTTGTGGCTGCCTTGGGACCTCTGTTATACTTCAATTCCTTGCATGATTACTAGATACCATTCATAACCCAGGCATCAGTTTTCATAACTAGTGATTACTGATACATGTTCCCAGAATGCAACTTAGCAAACTGAAATGGCTTTGCATTAACCTAGATACACTATCAGCTGACTTTCATTTTTAACATCAAATCAAAAAAGGGACGAATATGAGTTATGATTCCATGACTAACTGCTGAAAGTGACTCAGAGAAATAGCTTAATTTTTTCACCGAAGAGCTAAGTAAAATTATTTTATATCCGTGAATAACAACATTAAGAGCCAGATTGTCTTATAGCAAAACATGTTCATGCTTATTAACCTACCTAACCATTATCTGCTGGATAATACTATAGGTATGCTTAACTTCAAAGTGATTGTTTGATCCATATGTTACTAATTTCACATGGTTGAGTCTACTTGAGTGTCACAACTGCACTTTATTTTTTATTTGATATTGGAAGTTTGTGTTTAGGAGGTTTCATTCATGATCGAAAAAATAAGAGTATTGTCGGATGAAACCATTTCCAAAGGTCCTTATATTTTGGAAAACCGCATGGTGAACCGCTCCCCGCACCCCTCCCCGCCAGACACCTATTAGTCTATTTGGGCGAAGTATTAATACCTTGTCTTTCTTTGCAGCTATGACTATTCCGGTTATGGGCAATCCACTGGGAAGGTACACACCGTTATTTGTTGGTAACTTCTAAGGTTTTGTTAATATCATTAATGTTCATGATGCTAACCCTTTATCTTTATCTGATACTGCAGCCTAGTGAACAAAACACTTATGCTGACATAGAAGCTGTATACAGATGCCTCATAGAAACCTATGGAGCTGCTGAGGATAATATCATTCTTTATGGCCAATCAGTGGGCAGTGGTCCTACTTTGGATTTAGCATCCCGATTAACTCGTTTGAGAGCGGTTGTTCTACATAGCCCAATTTTGTCTGGCTTAAGAGTGATGTATCCTGTAAAACATACATACTGGTTTGACATATACAAGGTAATTATTATACTGATGTTCTTGATCTTATTAATTGCTTAACCACATCTAAATTTGCCTTGTATTCACAGAACATTGACAAAATTCCATTAGTCAGGTGTCCTGTGCTAGTGATACATGTGAGTATTCTTCATTTCTATAGCAAACTTTATAAGGACATGCATGTTTCCGCTCTTTCTTGAATTTTTCCTTAGCATATGCTTGTGGATTTTTGTTGCTTTAATCTGCTTTAATGTTACATCTGTGAACTTGTAGATAGGTGTTATGGCATTTATAGGCTTCTTAATGGAGGAATGCCCATGCACATCTATTATTTGAAATGTTCGCTGTGGTTAACTTTATGGGAAGCCATGCACTCCAGTCTATCTGGGTGTTGTTTTACGAGGGGATAGCTCCAGCTACTTTTAGGAAGAATTTGGCCCAAATTCACTGTCCAAATAGGCCCAAACCTACATTTCTGGTTTAGGCTTTGGGTATTTGTTTTAAGACCTTTTATTTTTTTCACCAGAACGTGTTTTTGTTTCTGAAAAGTGTTGTCAGTATTTACTACATGGTTGTATCACACATGACCGCGAGCAGTTCACACTATCCAATTTTGGTTTTACCGAGTGTAATCAACTTATTACACTGGTTATTGTGGTTCGATGATTGTTGCTTATAAATGTATGCTTACTTTTGGCAATACATCATATTAATTAAGTTGTGGTTAATCTGCTAGTGGAACAGTCCTCATGCGAGCACGATATGTAGGGCTATCAAAGCTCTTGTTCATGGCATGAAGACTTAATTAGGTAAATGTGTTCTAGGTTCCGTGATTTAGAAAGATCAATATAATTTAATGTTTGTGTTTTATGGAAACATGGGACAATTAGTTTGGTATCAGGATCCACTTTGTCATGATTCATACTAGAATTTCATACTATACATGTAGTCTTCTTTGGAATAAAGTTTCTAAAGTTTTCTCTAGATGTCCAGCCTGTTCACTCATTCTAGTCAAGATGTAGAAGCAGCATGCACATGCTCAGTGACTTTTAATATGATATCTTCTCTCAGGGTACAGCCGATGAGGTTGTTGACTGTTCCCACGGGCGGTCACTGTGGGAGCTTGCTCCAGTGAAGTACGAGCCGCTGTGGATCAAAGGCGGAAACCACTGCAACCTAGAACTGTACCCGGAGTACATCAAACATTTGAAGAAGTTTATTGGAGCCATAGAGATTGCCGCCCCGCCTCCGATCGACGAGTCGATGGAGAGTTCAGGCCCATCGGACCGCACCCGACGGAACCCGAATGTTCGGCGGCGGAGGACTCGAGGAAGAGCACGGACTGCAGGGACAAAACACGGCCGAGCATAGATCAGAGACACAGCACGGACCGGGCGGGAGAAGCCGAGGGGCAGCACGGATAGGAGGGACAAGACGAGGAAGAGCGTGGACCATCCCGACAGGCCGCGGGCTAGTGTCGATCAATCGACGGATCGGCCGAGGAAGAGCATCGACCGGTACCGTTTTACCCTACCAACACCCTGGCACATGTTTTTTTTCCAATCATCAGTAGGATGCATTGTGTTTGTATTGCACATGATCAATCACATGTGAAGGTTTTGTTGATGAAATGGCACTTGTTTTTGTGTGTGACGAACAGGTTTGGAGGCATGATGAAGTCGGTGAGGTTGTGCAATATCGACTGCTTCAAAGTGACAGCAACCTCTGGAAGCTGAAGAAAAGCAAAGGAAAGGAATTGGATAGTAACAGGAAAGGTTAGTGTTGGGATCCGTCTGTATGTATTCTTCTTCCCTTTGTGTAACTTATTCAATTGGGTGATTGGTTTGGCTCTAGTAGTAGGAGGCGTGTTTTTGTTTTATTTTTTCTTCCTTTCTCATACAATACAATGGGGGCTGGCTGGCTATGTGTTGTTTTCGCTGGGTTGGGTTGTTCTTTTTAACATGAGAGGTGAAATAATAATAATTTTGTTGATAAAGAGTCGGTTCCTATCCTCTTCTCCTGCAAAGTGTTGATGATGCGGCCATGTCTGAGGGTTTCCGTTGAATGCTTGCCAACGTACTGCAAAGTAGGTGGAGATTGGTGATATTTTCGCAGGTCCGTGTGTGTTTTCATGACGACGTTTTATGGTGGGCGGACACCGGCCTCGAGCGCGGCGGCCGACGACGAGGACGTGTGGGGAAACCGGGCGGACTTTTGGATCGCCGCGCACGCCCTCGTGTCCCCCGACCACCACCGCACGTTTATTTGAACTGAACGGAGGACCGACACGCACGAACTCCTGTTCCTGGCGGTGGCGAGGCGCGCCTTCACACGCCCCGGGACGGGACCGACCTGGTGGCATGGATGTGGCCTCGCATCCGTGCGAGTGCGACGACGCGGCGTGGCTGCATTGCGGCGGTCGGCAACGTTGCCGGCCCGCTGCCTCCTCTCCTTTGCCGTTGCCTCCCCTTTGCCGTTGTTTGGCTTTGTCGGAAGAGTCGTGAGCCGGGTAACAGTAAGTCGGTAACGTGATACGTTTTTTTTTCAAAACACATTTTAACCATTTAGTTAGTATTGCAAATAGTGTTTATCTTATTTATTTTTTAATCTGTTTTGTATTAAGAAGCAACAAAATGGTACACAAGGGTCTGATTCTTTACTTGACTATGGCTGCATGTATGCATTAAACGCAGTCAGAGTTAACAACACAACCCAACGTACAAGTTGTTATTTATAGTAGCCTGTGTGTAGTAAGATGGAATAAACTTTCAGATTGCAGAACAACACCCTGTTTGTGCGGGCTGTACATGCTGTTAAGGCCATCTATATTGAGCAACATTTCTCCGTACTTCCGTACTAATCAAGAACTAGGACTCCAGTTCTGAGATCCTGCACCACCTTACCGAGCGACCACTGGAGCGGCAAATGTTTATTATTTTCCATCATAATATATCTTTTCCTTGGTCTCCTTCTCAAACTCATCTTTCCTTTCATTTTATATTATAACAAACGGAAAACTCATCCTACTTTTCATTGATAATTTTTTTTAATAAATAAGATAGTTACACAACCTATTCTAAATGGCGTCCGTAACTTTTTTTTTTTTGGTAGCATAAATTTTGTTTTAAAAAAAAATTATTTTTGAAAAAATCCTACACGTTTGCTATGTGGAAGGATATACATACAGCCGGCCGCCCCCTTGACACGGCAGCATGAATGAAGCAAACATGCATGAGACCGGCCGGAATCCCTTCCAAAAAGATCGACCTGACTGTCTGATATGTGGTGGGAATAAAAAAAAACCTCTACCACACCGCGCACGGTTCGTTGTTGTAGTGCTAGACCGTTATTTTGTACTAGTAGCTCTCAAGTAGGTGCTCCAGGACGGACACGGACACCCGGCCCCTGTGTGTCCTCGTAACCAGCCCAGCACGGACACGGACATGCAGCTGCAGCACGTCCCCGGTGTCGGTGTCCAAGCCATGGCACGCATCAGCTCAGCTCTCGATCGGAATCATGCCGCCATGATTGGCGCGAACAGCCACGCCCTGCAAGTCTGAAGACGAGGCCACCAAAGCCATGCCATGCGCCCGTGTCGTCGCTCACGCAATACCATGGCGCGGCACGGCACGGCGTCGTACCCTTCCCACGGCATCAAGATCGATCCATCTTCAACCCCAAGATCGAGGACCCTCGATTCAAGTTGTTTTAGTACGAATTACTTACTACATCAACCCAGAAGCTAAGACGTGCGTACGCCATCGGGAGAAGCGAGCGAGCAGCTTGACAAGTACAAGGGACAAGGGACAAACTGGCCATCAGGCCAATGACCAGCTGCTCGGTTTTATCGATCAGGTCGATCGCACAGCCCCAAATGCACGCACGTACGAACCAAGGGTTTATGTTTAAAAGTACAGACAGCACACCATGCATGGCATGGACTCCAAAGCTTTGACCAATGGCGTGTACGTACGTACGTGCCTCTCAAGTCTGAATAACTAGACTAGACTATCTCCCTTTAAAAACATCGATCTCTGCTTTCCATTTTGTTCTCCTGCCCAGGCCGCCTCTCCATTTCTCCCCTTCTTCAGTTCAGACTTCACTGTAGTGTTCAGTTCCAGTTTCAGTCGCTCATATTCACGCTAGCGCAGCCGGCCGGTTGGTTGGCAGCAGCCAGAGGTAACAACTAACAATAGGCCGGGTAGTTATGCGGCGGCAGCTGAAGTGCGCCGGCCTACTGAGCCTCCTCCTGCTGCTGGCCATACTCAGCCCCGTCGTCGTCGTCGCCACCGCGCGCAGAGGTAAACCAACCACCAACACGCACCCACTTCAGACACAGTTTCTGTTTGCGCAATGTGCATGCAGTGGCTGGTACCCTGACCGCTTCCATCCATTAATTTGCAGAGCTGCCGCTAATGGCGGCCATCGGCGACGTCGACGAAGGGCGGCAAGACGTGAGCCGCCGCAGCTCAGGAACTGTGGCGGAGGCCGGCGGGGAGTATGGGACGACCGTCAGGAGGAGGAAAGATGATGAGGTGGTGGTGGTGAAGACGACGACGAACAACAACAGCCGCCGTTTCAGAAGAAGCAGCAGGAACTGGAAGCAGGTGCCTGTGGCTTCGCCGAAGTTTAACTTCGGTGGCCGGATACCCTTCACCGCCGACTACCACTCTGTCCACAGGCACCCGCCCACGCACAACTAGAAGATCGATGCAGGTAGCAGCAGGTAGCTAAGATATGTGCATGCCTTTCACTTTCAGCAACTAAGCCGCCGTAACGAGGAGTTGGAGTTCGATCTCCTGTCTTCGTCACACCTGTCTCTGAATATTACTCCTACTGAATGAATAGTAGCACCAGTTTAGTTTTTAATAACTTTTGTTTACTTATTAGGTTTGGATCTTTAGTAGTAGTAGTAGTGGCATATATACTACGTTCTTGTTCCTTTACTGTTTTAGGTTTAATTAGTTCATGATTAGCAACCATATATAGTATAGGTACTCCTACGCAACAAGCTGTATATGTTGGGGCCATTTTGTCTGAACATTCAGTTAGTGATGAACTCTCGTCGTCAGAGGGACCATTGCTGACGATGGATGTTCTCTTCGGCTTCCATCGTCCGTCTTCTGTATGTGTGTACTGACCAGTGAGGTTTATGATGAACATGACCTCGTCGTCATTTCAGTATAACGTTGTTCAACGTGGGCCTTGACATGCTCTCTTGTTGTTTAATTTTGTAATGGTCGTTGTGTCGTTAATTATGTCAACTTTGGATGCAATTTGCACATACTATTTGTGAATGATGCGAAGATTCTTTGCTGCCGTCTATGTTGATGCTACTGGCTTCAGTTCATGACATGGACTGCTGGCCAGGCCAGGTCGTAGTCCCAGACCAGACACACACAGGAGAGAGAACATCTCCTCCTCGTCAGGCCTGAATAAACATGAAGCTCATCAGATTCAGGCCTGAAGAAAACGCTGCGAGTTTGCTGCTGCTACCATTTTGGACGGTTTGCAAGGTGACAAGTAGTGCGGGTAAGCTTCCGATGCCGTGCTCGTGGTGGCTGTGGAACCTATGTCTTGGCGCCACCTCTTCTTGTTCTTGTCTCTTACCTGCCAAGGCCGGCGCAGGATCTATCGGTAGAATCATCGGCGAGCGGCGTTTTCGCAGACTTGCCCTTCGTCTTTCCTTGTATATCATGCAACGCCCGGTGTAATCTAGCATGAGAAGTTTTTACCAAATATTTTTACAATACTATAACTTCAGCTCCACAAGTGGAGCCGAAGATACAGAAAGATTATTCCACCAGCCAAACAGGGTCTAAAAGTAATTGTGGAAAGCCATAAATTCACACAATTTTTTTGGGTTTTTTTCATTGAGAAGTAGCAAGGCACTCCACTATAGGTACGTAGGCTAGATAGAACGATCGAAGAATCCTAATGTCCTAGGAAGTGAAAAGGAGATGACGGGGAGGGAGCTAATAGAGGAAGTTCTTGACACAAAGCAATATGCCTCTTCTATTAAGAGTGTAGCAAATTCCCTTTTTTCTCCCTTCTAGTGTGCCATATTTGATTCTTTATTATTTAATTAATGTTATATAAGCTAATCTAAATGCTTCCATGTCATTATGTGGCCCTGTTGTTTCGGCTTGTTTGCATTTATTCTCTCTCACAGATCACTATTGAAACAACTAAAATCAGCCGATTTATCGATCGTACCCACCCCAGTCATAGGGAAATGTTTACAATCAAGCTCAAATAAACAAATTGGTGATGCATTTGGGTGGTGATATATACCATATTTATGGCTAAAAACAAGATTCATAAAACATTTGAGGTGCTTGGGTGAAGAATGCCCGCCACATTGGATTTGGAATTGGAATTGGATCGACGACACTTCGACAGTGGTGGTTCCCCACTGAAATCAAATCAGCTGCAGCTTGGCTTATCACCACCGCCTCAGGCTCAGGATTGCACGGCTCCACCGCGCTCGAATTCCCTCCCACCACCACCATGGCCGCCGCCGCCCTCCTCCTCCGCATCCACCACCACCACCCCTGCACGCCGCCCTCGCCGCGCGCGTCCGTACTGTGCCGCGCCACGGCGGGGACGGCGGGGCCGGCGTCGGCCGCGGCGCTGCGGTCCCTGGCCCCGCCCACGCGGCCGGAGCTGCTGTCCCTCGACCTGCCCCGCTACGACCCGGCGCGCGCCCGCCCCGTGGACCTCGCCGTGGTGGGCGGCGGGCCCGCGGGCCTCGCCGTGGCGCAGCGCGTGGCGGAGGCGGGCCTGTCGGTGTGCGCCATCGACCCGTCCCCGGCCGTCGTGTGGCCCAACAACTACGGCGTGTGGGTGGACGAGTTCGAGGCCATGGGCCTCTCCCACTGCCTCGACACCGTCTGGCCCTCCGCCTCCGTCTTCATCAACGACGACGGCGGCCATGGCGGCGCTACCAAGTCGCTGGACCGCCCCTACGCCCGCGTCGCGCGCCGCAAGCTCAAGTCCGCCATGATGGACCGCTGCGTCGCCAACGGCGTCGTCTTCCACCAGGCCAAGGTCGCCAAGGCCGTCCACCACGACGCCTCCTCCCTCCTCATCTGCGACGACGGCGTCGCCGTCCCGGCCACCGTCGTGCTCGACGCCACCGGCTTCTCGCGCTGCCTCGTCCAGTACGACAAGCCCTACAACCCCGGCTACCAGGTCGCCTACGGCATCCTCGCCGAGGTCGACGCCCACCCGTTCGACATCGACAAGATGCTCTTCATGGACTGGCGCGACTCCCACCTCCCCGAGGGCTCCGAGATCAGGGAGCGCAACCGCCGCATCCCCACCTTCCTCTACGCCATGCCCTTCTCCCCCCACCAGGATCTTCCTCGAGGAGACGTCCCTCGTCGCGCGCCCGGGGCTCGCCATGGACGACATCCAGGAGCGCATGGCCGCAAGACTCAGGCACCTCGGGATACGCGTCCGGAGCGTCGAGGAGGACGAGCGCTGCGTCATACCCATGGGAGGCCCGCTCCCCGTCCTGCCGCAGAGGGTGGTCGGCATCGGCGGCACGGCCGGGATGGTGCACCCGTCCACGGGCTACATGGTGGCGCGCACGCTCGCCACCGCGCCCATCGTGGCCGACGCCATCGTCAGGTTCCTCGACACCGGCAACGGCAGCAGGGGCGGCCTGGCAGGGGACGCGCTCTCCGCCGAGGTGTGGAAGCAGCTGTGGCCAGCCAACAGGCGCCGGCAGAGGGAGTTCTTCTGCTTCGGCATGGACATCCTGCTCAAGCTGGACCTCGAGGGACGCGCGCCGCTTCTTCGACGCCTTCTTCGACCTCGAGCCACACTACTGGCACGGTTTCCTGTCATCCAGGCTCTTCCTGCCGGAGCTCTTGATGTTCGGCCTCACGCTCTTCGGGAACGCCTCCAACACCTCGAGGCTGGAGATCATGGCCAAGGGCACCGTGCCTCTTGGCAAGATGATTGGCAACTTGATAAAGGACAGAGATGGGTGAGGAGGGTATGTATATATCTACATTTGGATCTCTCATTTTTTGGCATCGATGATGCTCAGTGTATTTACGATTTGCAAACATGGATTCACAAAACACACACCAGTTTAGGACCTCCTGTCTTCTGTCAGATATAGGAATTGCTGCTGCAACTCTACTTTAGTACGGTGATTACAGAAAGGCATACTTGAGAGCTGTATAGTTGCAATTGCACACTGAGGGATGTTGTGACGATCCACGTATCAGATATCATGGTCTTGATCAAATTTCCGACAATACATGGAACTGTATATTATGATACCCTGTTCTTCATGTTTCAGGATCATAGGAAGAATGGGAGATACGATTTGGGTACACTGTTCTTGTTCTAGGAAGAGACCCAAGAACATGAGGTAGGAACCGAGCTGGACTGAACTGAACCTAGAGGTTTTATACCATATATTGGTTGGAAACCAAAGCAATCTATCCAGCATATGTGAATGACTGTAGTGAGGTCTAAGAGATTTCTGTCATTAAAACATAACAGAGTATCAATCATGTTACATTTCTTTTCCTTCTTTTCTACCAATAATCTGCTATACACCACCAATGATTTGAGCCTCAGACCCTCAGTTTAGATACAGCAGCAAGTATACTGACTGGAAAATGGGACGAATGTAGAAGAATGAACAAAGTTGAACAACAGATACCAAAACTATCTTCTCAAACTCATTCGGTCCTCAATTGTTGCGATCAGCATGAGTTCTCCAGGTCATATGATTTTACTAGTGTTTCGGATATTTTCCTCGCAAATTGAGCCTCCCAACTGCTTTGCTTTGCTCTTGTATTTTGGAAGCACTTGCTTTTAGAAGGAAAGGTCTCTCAGGTCTCCTTCTCGTTCTGGGGCTCTGTATGAAAACCCTAGCTCTTCTCCTGATTGCCGCCTTACTATGCTAGCCCTCTGCATCAAGCGCACAAGTTGCTGGACAACCTCGGACATGGGTGGACGGAACTCTGGCTCAGGCTGCAGAAACAAAAGATATAAAACATTCTTAATATGTCTCCTTAAAGAAAAAATAGGAGCCCAAATGAACCAATAAAACTTTACAGTGAACGATTTTATGTGGTTAAGCACCCAACTAAGTAATAGACTCAAAATATTAACAAATTTGGCACTATTCTGCAAAACAATTTCGCTACGAATGATATATTTTTTTAACAAAATTAAGGCCACCATGAGAGTTTGGCTGTTACAGATAAACATGACATGTGTCACAAATCAAGAATATACCTGAACACAGAGTGCAATAATGTCCGCAAAACGAGAGAGTGATTTAGCTGGGTACATTCCATTTAATGCTGGATCAACCATCCTAGCAAGTGCATCAATGTCATGAAGCTGAGGGGTAGCCCATCTAACAAGAGACTGTTCTGACCTCTCTCTGGAACTGCAATAACCATCCAAAGGCTATTTCAACTTCTTACAAGATGCAGCGAACCAGGATTCGATACAAGCTAGATCACATACCTGTCTAGTGGCTTCCGCCCTGTCAATAGCTCTAACATTACCACTCCAAAACTGTACACATCGCTCTTTACAGTATAAATGCCAGACATGGCAAACTCTGGGGCACTATAGCCAAATGATCCAAATACTTCAGTTGAAACCTGCAGTCACATGCCAATTAGTTAATCCATGGACCAAGTAGAAACTACAGATTCCAAAATGGCTATTTGAACAACTTCAGTAGAAGAGATGTGTGTTACTTGCCTGTCTTTCAGTATTTGGAGTCAAGGCAGCAAGTCCACAGTCAGATAGATGTGGATTATGGTCCTCATCTAGTAGAATGTTTGAAGACTTAAAATTTCTATGAACAACAGATGGCAAGCACACCTCATGCAGGTACCTACAAGAAAATTACATTATACGCATCCTCTGCCATAAACTTGGAGTACAAAGTGCAGTGCGGTTCAAACTTACTCAAGTGCTCGAGCAGTGCCTAGTGCTATCCTTACACGGATGTTCCATGTAAGCTTCCTGCTCATTTCATCAGAGAAGTGCAGCATATCATGCAGTGTTCCATTTCCAATGTACTCATAGACAAGAAGCCTTTGCCCATGTTCAGCACAATATCCTGTCAATGGCACGATGTTTGGATGCCTTAGCCGTGACATGCTCGATACAGCCTCAAGGAAATTGTCTTCTTCCTGTAAAGAAAGTGCGGCGCTATCTATCTTTTTAACAGCAAGAACCTGTAATCATTACACACAACTCAGGTGCAGTCCACACGATGACTAACAAACAACTTTCATGCTAGAGGGTCTGAAAATCATGTATATTCATAGACCACTACCTAAACAAACAACAAAGCAAGAGGACTTGACCTCACAGCTATATTATTTATAAAGAATGTAACAAGCCTGATCTATTGATAAACATTACACAGATTCATAATGCATTAGAATAGTTTGCAGTCGGAGTATTAGCAAGACAGGTTGTGATAAAATACACCAAATATATAGATTTGATTTTTTTACTAGAAACACACTGTACCTTTCCATTTGGGAAATCAGCCTTGTAAACACGACCAAGTGAACCCTCACCCAGAAGAGAATCTTGACAGAAACTATTAGTAGCAACTTGGAGAGAAGCAACAGTATAAGGTGTTGCGGTTACGGGGACCTTTGTCTTTCTCATAGAACCATTTTTACCGTAAACTCTCTCAGGAGTCATTTTCTCAGGTGGTGGGAGTTTACGCAGTTGCTATAGACGTATCTTCAATCTGCTCTGGGATTTCTAGAAAATAAAAACAAGAATAGTGAGGATATCAACTATCAAGGGACCGGAATATCAGGGTTATCTAATTGTCCTCTCTTCTGGTTGTAATCTTCTGAACAAGAAACCTGATATCATTAGCTAAATGAGACCAAGAGATATTCATGAAAAACCCATGTGTTCCAGTCTTCTTTCATTGTATTATGTCTGTCCTAACTACAAAACTATATTATACAACAACACTGATCTTGAGACTGAGTGCATGCAAAGGGAGCAAATTTCAATTGTTCAAGCTCTGGTTATAATTCAACTAAAATAAATGCTGTGTCTTGAATTAGTGGTTTCCAGATCAATCAAGCAGTGGTCCAGTCAAAGGTTACCTCTAACAAAGAAGTAGCATCTTAGCTAACTGAATAATCTATATTTACCTAGCATCAATCAAGAAGTGTACTGCAACATGACAATATACAGCATAAAAAGTGTCATACCTCTCTCAATGTTTACTGTTAGAGGACCTACAAAATCTTTTGATTCACTGCTGGCATCATCAGTTCTTTTTCGAGCATTGCACATGCAGCATACCAAAAGCAAAAACACACATAAAACAGCAACTATCGATCCAGCAATTATGCCCACAAGCGGACCTGTCCCAAGGCCTTGCTTCTTGTTACTTTGAATGGTGGGGCTTTCTGAACCTTTAGGAGCATCTCCTGGCCCCTGAGGATGCTTAGGGCGATTCCGTGGCCTTTGAGGGGAGGTGGCATAAAAGGTGGCGGCGGGGGGGGAGCAGGTCCATTGGCAAATGAGTTTCCGTCAAGTCTGATTGCATTTACAACAAGTCATTAGAACCCAGCAAATCGACAATTTCCATGGAGAAGTGAAGTAAGATTTGGAACATACGTTAGATCTGGAATGGAGCTGAATTCTTTTGGTATCCAACCACTGAAATTGTTGTTTGCTATGTTTCTGTTTTTTTTTTAAAAAGGTTATTAGTTATCAAGCAAGCATGAATAGAAGTCGAACTATTGTCTGACAGTTCACTTACAATGTAGTAAGGCTTAGCCCACTGAGAACATTGACAGAACCCGTTAACTGATTGTTTTGCAAATAACTGCAAAGCAGGTAAAATGAATCTATCATCGTTGTTGAAAAGCTAATGCAAAGTAGAAGCTTTCTTTGAAGAGACTGTTTAATACTTACAGACTTGAAAGATTTGATAAAGAACGAATAGAATTGGGAAGATCCCCTGTCAATTTGTTGAAAGACAAGTCTCTGTCAAGGAGTACAAATTGTATAAGATAGATTCAAGAATTGCTGTGTCAAGTAAAATGTTGCTTCTTATGACCATTATAAATATTATTTTTTCAAGGAACAATTGGATGTACTCCTAGTCTTAGGTCTTTATTGGGTGACTCGTGACTGACTTTATAATTTACACAGTAATTTGGATCCTGCGAAAATTAAGTTATGAAAAAAGTGTTTGAGCCATCTGATATAGGGATGTCGGTTTTTGTACGGTACAAGAAAAATGATATAATCGGTCATGTTTTCATCTACCCATCAACTTCTACATCTTAGTTCTCCATATAGACTGTGAAGCAAACTTGCATTCTATGGAGTTTTACACAAAGATCTGAAGAAGAAAAAGGCGCACCAGATGATTTATATGAAAGCAAGTTAAAGGTAATGTTGCAAAAGGTATGTCAAAAGTGTGATAATGGCAAGATTGCCTAAGGCCATCTCCAGCAAGGAGTGTAAAGCGATATATATCATCCTGTGTGGCCAAGGCAAGGCAATGGGTCAATTCAATCACTAGAGGACATTAAACTGTGGAAGAGAGAAAAGAGTCAATGCAAACATATGCATCGATTCATAGCGAGTAAAGAAATGGATCCATTCACTGACTGGCAGAGCTGCAGCAGTGCACATCAAGGGTGTGGCCCCTGCAACCCGATTTCTTTTATTTATTCTTGGTCCGTTAGTCGACTCATTCGCTGGAGGGATGAATCAGTTTGGCTGTATAAGAATCTAGTCATGTGTCATGTGGGTGAACAATTGTCCGATGCAAGTATGCAAACATTGTTTGATGCAAGTATGCAACCACTGCAGATTCCTTAATGATAAACTAAGTTCTTTTCCATTCTGTGTTTCCAGAAGGGAAGCACATTCGTTCTTAGTCGATGTCTTAGGATTTCAAGGCAACTATGTTGTTCCTAATGCCACATTTTACAGAACACGATCCATCTGTTCATTGGTCATTGGGATGAAAGAGGTAAAGGTAAGTCTAGTAATGACGAAAGGATCAAAGAATCTTACAATTCTGAAAGTGAATTGAGGCTTCCAAATAGATCACCGAGTTGCTGAGACAGTGAGTTGTGACTGAGATTGCTGCATCAAAAGTTTCAGTGAATTATACTTTTCCAGCATGATCTAACAGTATGCTGTGCAAGCAAAACATAACAAGGTAAGGTTAGCAGCTTACAGGTATTCAATCGAAGCCATATTCGAAATAGAGTATGGAAGGTTGCCATTGAAATTGTTGCTACCCAGATTCCTGCATCACCATTCACAGTGAGACGCCAGATACTACAGAAGAAATATACTAGGAGGGGCACAAGACACATACAGAGTAGTGAGATTAGGTGGCAGCTGGTAAGGGATTGAACCATGCAAGTTGTTATTACTCAAATCTCTGCATGTTATGAAATTGTGGGTCAAAACGGTGGTTATATAGGAAAAGGAGTACAGAGAAGTTGCAGCTCTCACAGTGTTTTCAAAGAGAACAGGTTGGAGTTCATATCCCAGAGAACCATCGAGCCCTGTCCCTGGAAGCTTGCTGCAAATTATGACAGAACACAGAAGAAATGCAGAACTGATGAGCATGACGTCGTTTCATGTCTAGGAATCCACATAACCACAAGTAGAGAAAGGAGTTCAGACACCAAAAGAGCAGAATTTCGAAGAAAGAAGTAAGTGAAGTAGCAAAGGTCTTGAGAAACATCAATTCGGATTGTATCACAACTTACTAATCCTAGCTACTCAAATAAAGTTGTAAAAAAAACCATAATGCTAGTAGTTCGATGGCCTTGTGGTACCATCTAAACTTGTGACTAGCACAGACAACATCATTACATCAGGTGCTCCCATTCCTACCAACTCCCATATAAACCACAAACTTAAAGTACAACAAGGATCAAACACCGGAAACCAGCCAAAAAAGCCATGGTCATTTCCATCCCTGAACCCACCTAATGCTAAGGGGAATCACGGAACTGAAAAGACAATCAATCTACTACACGGTGATGCAAGATACTACTACCTATCACCAAGGTTCCTTGGATGTACATGGGCGTTCACGGGATCTTACATTTCGGTGACGCCGGCGCCGGAGCAGGTGACGCCCTGCCACGCCGCGCCGCATGGGTCGCCGCCGTTGGCCGACCACCCAGCCAGCTGCGACGGGCTGTTCCAGGAGGTGTAGAGATTCCCCAGCGCCGCGGCTGCAACAAGGAACCGAACCAACCATTAATCGCACGCATAACAAGGAAGGAAAACCCACCGCGCCACCCCCAAAAATCAAGAACCCCAGCCGCGGAACAGGGCTAAAGCTCTTACCGTCGGCGGAGTCGGTTTCCGCCCCCGCTGGCGCCGCCGCGAGGGCAAGGAGAAGGCCGGTGGCGAATGCGGCGGCCAGCGCCGCCATGGCTGGTCTGGTCCCCACGCACTCTCCCTCCTTCTTGACCGTACCCTTCTCCCTCCGCGGCAGCGAAAGATTGATGCCTGCCTTCCTCGGCCGCTTATCCGTCCCCTACAAGGGAGGACACGGCCATGGTGTCCAGCACGGGGATCACCATGGGCGGTTCACCTCTCTCTCTCTCTTCGCCGCTGGTTCACTACCAAAGGATGGAAGACTGACAGCTAGTAAGAACAAGAACCAAGAAAGGAAGCACGCAAGAAACGGCGGCTGCTTCCAGCAGCAGGGAGATTTGGATGCGGCGGGCGTGGTAGGGATGGTGCCGGTAAAAGACTGCAATTTTTTAGCTCCCCCGCCTCTTAAATTTTGTTGGGTTCTGGACTGCTTGCTGTTCTTGACTGGCGCTCTCCTCTCTCTCACACACACACTCTTTCTCTCTCTCTCCTCCTCGATGGACAGGAAGGAAGGTGCTTTTGATTGGGTAAATTAATGGGGGAGCAATGGGAGTAGGTGAAAGAGTGATGAAGCCTGCAGAGGCCACCACCAGAAAGATACTAGTATGGTTGATTGATGCTCTCTCAGCTCATGGTGGACTATGGACAAAGGTTTATACCAGTACAGTCAACCATAAGCTGTTGTTTGACTGAGCAAGACAACAAGTTTTCACCATCAGCTTTGCTAATGGTGGACTATGGACAAAGGTTTATACCAGTACAGTCAACCATCGAGCTGTTGTTTGACTGAGCAAGACAACAAGTTCTCACCATTGCATTGTAAGCATGTTCCATCTTCTTCCTCCTCAACTGAAACACACTACTTTACTTGATTCCAACTTTCCACTAGTTCCATGCCTGTAATCTAGCTATTACTCCGTACTACATTCGTTAATTAAAGTATAGTGCTACTGTTTTTTTTTTAATTATTGTTGGATGCTATGAAGGCATGAACACACATAGTAGATCTGACAAAGTTACGTTCAGACCGACGCGTTGGTTCCCTTTTGAACCAAACCATTCTAGAACCAGGGACGGACGCGTTCCGATCCCTTTTGTCTTGTGAAGATGTGGGCATGCATGTCGATTAATTAATAAGCTTATTTAAGAAGATCCAGATCCAGGTACTATAGCAGAATAGCAGTTCGTTACATGTCATCATCAGCTACTTGGAAAGTTGGAATCATGGCCTACTACTATACTCCCTCCGTCCTTTTAGGTACGTCGTCCGGGAAGCGTGTCTGTGAAGGAAACATGGTTTTCTAGAGACAAGCATTTAGGGACAGAGGAAGTACATACAAATCTGCAGCTGGCAACTCACCAGATTCAATCAGTCTGGGCAAAGGAGGGGGGAGAAAAATGTTGACAGTCTGGGCAAATCACCAGATTCAATCAAACGTTCATGCTGAGGACATGTGTCTTGTGCTAAATCCCAAAACTTAGGTTTCTTTTTGGTTTGGCAGATGATGGGTCACGCCGAACGGCAAGTTGAGCGGGCGTTGACTAAACACTACTTCGTAAAATCAACAGCTGGCCGTTAGAACTTGGTAAATACTACGTAGTACTACTGGAACCGAGCAGAATTTTATAATACGTATTATGATATTCGTAATCCGTGATCAATTAAGCGTGTGGTGTGGAACTTAACGAACATGTGTACTGGCATGCATCGAGGTAGCACTAAACTAGTCAAGTCTTGCCTGCCTGCTGCAGGTGTATGCATGTGGTGATTGATCGATTGATTTCATCAACAACTTGTGGTTGGGACTTGCGTAGGCCGTGCTGGACTGATGATGAAAATACCAAGTGGAGTACCGCACTAGATTTGTACAAAATCTCGGCAAATGTCCTGGATATCGGTCCATGTCCAGTCCAGCGGATCAAATTACTGGACATTTGAATTTTGTGAATTTTGCACGGCCTTGACAGATGAGCTACGGTGTGGGGGAGAAACTGAAAGTCAAAGACGATCGAGCTGGGTAAGTCAATGATCTCGCGTCAGCAATGTTTTCATTGACGTTGACGTACCGTACCATTGGAATGAACTGGAGCATGCATTCATATATGCTAGGCCTTTTTGTCATAATAAATTCATTCTTGAGTTGCTGCAGTGGAGACAGTTGTTTCACCTGTTTAGCCGGCTTTTTGTTTCAGTTCTCTATCATAGAACACTATTGAAACTGTTAAAATCAGACGGCTTAGGGCACTCACAATGCTAGAAACTATCATGGTTTATAGTCTTTGGGCATTGTGTCAAGAAACTATCTCTCACAATGCATTTTTCTATCATGATGTCACATGGTCCACTTGTCACTCTCACAAATTGTCTTGGTTTCACGTGAAGACTTGGTTTCTTTGTTAGACTTGGTTTCTTGGATTTTTCCTCTCTCTCTTCAATAAATACAGCGCCACATCAGAAAAGATAATAAATAGATGCGAACACATGGTTGATTATAACCATTTACGTTTAGCTTTTTGTGATGAGTCATTGTCAACTCTCAACATTTTTATTTTATCTTCACTTTCTTTCTACCTCGGTTATCTTCACCCGGCACATGCGGTGTGTCGGAAGACGTTGTTTCTTGGCTTGTGTTGTGCGGTGTTGAGCTCGAGACGGTGGTCAACGGCGAGGTGAAGATCAAGGAGGGGCGTGCGTGCCGATGGACTGGAGCGGTGAAGGGGCGGACGTGAGGCTTGGATCGAGGGACCGAGCGGCCGGGTGGCCAGCCATGGTGGGTGACACTTGGGACATCGACATGTGCAAGGACGCGTGGAGTGACCGTGTCGATCGGGTCAAGACGGCGAAGCGTCGCGGCGGAGCGGGGAGCTCGGATGACTTGGCGACTTCGGCCGGTCAAGACGGCGATGACACGTGTCGAGAAGGTTTGGTGGTTTGTCCTCAAAACCATCGGCGCTGGTTTTCGTGGTTTCGCCTCAAAACCACGGGCGCGGGTTTGGTGGTTTGGGCCTCAAAACCATTGGCGACAAGTTTCGGGGTTTGGGCCTCAAAACCCGGGCTGAGGTTCCGATGGCGGAAGGACGACACGTGGCGGCATCGGAGAGTTCGCGTCGGCGAAGCTACCGTGAGAAGGCGCGGTGGCCGCCGAATCAAGTTTATCCCGAGTCGGACCATATAAGCCCATGGCTATTTTGGGTTCGGCTCTAATTAGGCTTAGGGATAAAATAGGGAGTGAAATAAACCTCGTTAAATAGGCAGAGGGAGTCCCGAACCTCCGTCACTTCTCTCATTCGCGTTTTTCCTTTTTACCGTAGTTTTTCCCCTTAGGGTTTGTGTGAAAGAGAGGTCTACAACTGAAAAATTCGTCCATGTATTTCCTGTGATTTTTGGAGTGGGAAAAGGAGGCCCAATCCGTCCTCATGCCCTCTGGGATTTTTGAATCAGAGCTGTGATTTTGTTTCCACGTGATCTAGTCTCTCTCTCCAATTTTCGTTCTTGTCTGTGATCTGAAATTCTTGAATTTCGAGTTGTGTTCAAGAGCCATGATTCGTTTGGAATAGCTTGTCAATTCTACCAAGATGTCCCGTGCGAATTTTAGGAGCGTTTCGCATTGATTTGGACTGGTTCTTGTCGATCTTGCGGCTGCACTTTTTCTGTTTGTGCTCGGTTGTTGTGATCCGCTTCTCTGCCCAAAAATAGCAGCAGGGTGCTCGCTGTTTCAGGCTGGATGGGACTTGATCCCTCATCGAGCGGCCTCTGTTGTGCTCTGTCTTCATCGATCGGATCAGTAGTAAAGCACGGCAACAATGTTTCTCGCATCATCTCTGAATTGATTTTCCAGATCACGTGTTGTTCTTTCTATTAATAGTTTTTGGATTGATTAAAATATTCATTTGTTTGTTAATTCATTGCCTAGCTGAATGGTCGTATTAACGTGAGCCCAGCACCAATCGGTGCTTGCCCTTCGTCCAGCAGCAGCTAGCAAGTGCAAAGGATTAATCGAGTTGTTTTTTTGCCTTCTCCGCTGGGCAAGCAGTCATGCCTTTTGGTTCCATCTCGTACGCTCCTATTCAGGTTTTCAGTCTTCAAGTAAATCGACAGGAGCTTGCAGCAGGTTGTCAGGTCCTAGTTGTCCATCCATTTTCATCACTCGGCAAGGTAAAGCTCGTCCAGGTATTTGAAGTCATCGATCTCTCTCAGGTTCAGCAGCTATTCAGTTATCTGAATTGAAAAGTAGCAGTCAGTTCTTGACAATAGTACATGAATCAAGTTGGTGTTCGTATTCTTCGTAGCTTGTACCTGCATGTTCTGTTTTGATTGGTCAAAAGAATTAGTTTTCCTTGCTCGTTCTTAGTTTAGTGAGTTGTCTTGTCAAGCAATAGCATTTGTTGGTGTCCCCTGCATCCGATGGTCAGGCAACCTGGTTCAGTTCTTTGCGTGTGCAGTCCAACGCCGAGCTTAGTTTGTCAAGGTTGAGTAACAAAGTGCAGCAATCTGTGTTTAGCCTGTGTTCTAATTTTTTGCTGCATCAACTGTTGTCTCGATTTACAAGCAGCAGCTTCCAGTTCGTTGTTTGCTTCTGATTGGTGCATTTTTGTGTGTGCTTAGCGGCAAGAGAACCTTACTGAACAGCAGCAGCTTCTCTAGTTTCTATTTGGCTCAAATTTCTGGCTGATCTTTTGTCCGTCGTTCGTTCGTTCGAGCTCCGATTTGAGAACCGATTTTTGTGTTCGATTCATTGAGCCCAACACTTAACGTTTGATATCTTGCTACTAGTTAGCACGTGTATCACTCGTATCTTTGTGAGTTTGCTTTTGAGATTGGGGGTTGAGCCGATTACACGAAATTGAAAAGGAAAATTTACGGCTCCCATTCACCCCTCTCCTGGTCGCCGTTTTGGTCCTTCAATAGAGGGTAATAAATGAGGATAGAAACTATAATAGAGTCTGCATTGTGAGTGCTCTTATCCATCACCGGAACAGCTAGTTTCCCCGGCCGCAAGATCGAACGTACCGGCATGCATGTTTCATGTAATAATAATAAAGTTGTTGTTGTGAGTTTTCAGTATTAATGACGAGATATGGATGCATGGATCGGATTCATGTGTTGATATCAAACAAACTAAACAACGAACCGATGGATCGATCGTCTGCAACTGCAATCCGACACGCAGTTTATGAACCACCACATGCATCATCAGGAGCACGAGCAGCATGTGACGCCGTGACCAGTGGCAGCAGGTACTCACTCCATGATGCATGGAGATTGGAGGGAGCTAGCTGGTGATCCATCGATGATCCAGAGGCCGGCTGGACCTGCTTGCTCACCACCAACCACAACCAGTGTGGTCGAGTCGAGGACGTACGGTCGTAGCTGCTCCCTCCCTCCCGTGCTCTTTTCGATCGTTCGTGTGTTGGCAATGCCAAGTTGGCCGTTGCTGCTACCAGTACTAGTGTTCTCCAGACTGGCCATCGATCGAGTCGTCCAGTCCTCGTCCGGCCACCTGCTCGATCGATCTGCAGGCGTGCAACCCGCTAGCCGTGTCTGGACCATGCATGCATCTAATCGCAATGGATCACTCGAGCAACTAAACTCACCTCAGAAATCTCATTAGATGCTGGAAACCAACAATAACAAGGGATGCATAGTACCACAATCTCTTCTACGCACAATAATATGTTGAACTGCTTCAACAAGTCTACGTGTAAGATAGCCAGCATCCGCTGTTCGTACAGCAGTATCTATAACCCCTTTTCGGGCTCCGTAGCAGGAAATTATATATTCTGTCAAAGAAAGTCCCTCGCGTAAATTGCTTTGAATAGGTAAATCAATCATTTGTCCTTGAGGATCCGCCATTAACCCTCTCATACCTACTAATTGGTGTACCTGAGATGCATTTCCTCTGGCTCCTGAAAAAGACATTAGATAGACTGGATTAGAAGGATCCGTTATTCTAAAATTTGAATTCATTTCTTGTTTCAAATATTCACTTGTAGCATACCATATCTCAACGGATTGGCGTAATTTTTCTACCGCGTGTACAGCTCCATAATAATAGTGTTTCTCCAAAAGAAAACTCTGTTGTTCCGCGTCTTGGACTAACCATCCTTTAGAGGGTATTGTTAAAAGATCCTCGATTCCTTAAGAAATCGATGTAGTAGTGGCTTGATGGAAGCCCAGAGTCTTTATTTGATCTAGTATATGGGATGTATATCCCATTCCGAAATGATCTATTAATCTGCTAATAAGCAGATCGATGCACATGTTTGTGGCTGTATCAGGACCGTACGTCCAGCAGCTGATCGATCGTTTCTGAATCCCTCCACCATCACAACGTTCAGTTCAGTCCAGTCCAGTTGCATTTGGGACAATCACAACACTACAACAGTCCAACATGGTGATGGTACTGGCACAGATCGATGGTAGGGACGACGTCGTGACAGTATATTGAGGTGAACATGGATCCAGACAGGGAGCAACACCAACCAACAGTCCACGATGATGCAACTGGGGATGGATGGGTTCATCATCGAGAACCCACCACCCACGATGCTAGCTGCTCCATCCATCAGTGCTTTGCTGGTCCCTCTGCGCTGCGAATCCAATGGCCGATTCCACCACTGACACCACCGGTTGGTAGTACTGTACCATCATGGACGATCGACGTCCCATGCATGGAGACATTGATTGGATCAGTAGTGTTCACAAACATCGGTGAGTGTTCACAAACGTCTAGAATATAAAACCAATGTCGGGTCTGCTGTCTGCAGAAATTTCTCTCTCACACACACACACCACATCCACCATCAGGAACACACAAAATCATCAGATGCGATATATAGATGGATGATACACGGTGGCGACCTGTCGTAATAACAAACATGTGCTTCGTCCCTGCAGAACACGCACGGCTCTCGTATCGTATCAAAACCATTTCATCAACCCTGCTGTCTGAATTTTGCGACGGACTGGCTGAATTCTCTGCAAAATTAAGGATCCTCCATCCCTCGTAGCAGCAGCATTAGGAAAAGGATTCTTGGCACGGGAGGGATCAAGAAGGCCAATCAATCAGAGACATGTGAGGCCCCAACCTCAAAGGTTTCTGTCTTGTGTCGACGCATCACATACATACATGGTCCAATTCCAACGAGCGCATCTGCATGTGCTTGTGCAGTGCCGGCATGCATAATGCCATTTGCCTGGGCAAAACGCTGTGCTTCCAACTTTCATAATTTTATTATGTATTCTTTTAGAATTACATGCTACAACACAGACACGTGCATACACTCACCCCTATGAGTACCTTCAAATGACTGAGCCGACAGATTTAGAGATTCCAAAAGTCGCCACTGGTGACTCGTTGTCGACGCGAATGCCGTTTACCACTTAAAACATAACGCCAAAAATATTGGATAATTAATTAATTAATTAATTCACTAATTAGGAAACATTTGCTCTACCAGAGGTTGTCATATGGGCCCGAGATGACTGCCCATCTGTATGTCCGGTTGGATTAGCACAAGCCCATTTCTTAGACCAACGCAGCACAGCCCAACAAATTTACAAGGAAATAGCCCGGCCGTACACAAGAATTATTGAATTTTATTTTTAATATTATAAAATTTATATAATTTACCTTGCAAAATTATGATTTTTTTTTGTCTAAAAATTTGCATTGGAACTTAAATAAATTTAGTAGTTTGTAAAACATAGATAAATTACTCCATCTGTTTCAAAATAAGTGTCGTTGTCTTATTCATGTTGTTCATTTTTCTTAAGTTTAACTAGGTTTATAGAAAGTATAACCCACTTACTATAAACCAGCGGCTTCGACGTCCGTGATACGAGCCAGCGGCGAGTTCAGCGGGAGAGGGTTCAGAGAGACGGAAAGGTGAGAGTCCGGTGGTGACCGGGCCACGGACACCTCGTCGTCACGGAGGCCGATCGGATGTAGCCGAAGGTAGCGCTGGGTGGCATTTTTGAACGGAATGGCCGCCTGACATGTGGGGCAGGATGGCCACGTCGGCAAAACCGCCAGCCCAAACCATCCAGGGGGCAAAACCGCCAGCCCAAAACCATCCAGGGGGATTATGTATTCCAGGGCAACATGTGGGTATTAAAACTTTTTCCCCTATCAAATGGGTGGGTTCTTGGGTTGACCGGGATGGTGTACTACTGAGATTGTGCGTGATGTCGATGAGATGAAGATGTGCTTAGAAACTCACTGCTCATGCAATGGATGGAAACTGGGAAGTTACCGTACCTTTGCTTTAGTTGACGTGTTCGGCCAGGGCCATGAGCACACCAGGTTGTGACTGTCATGAACCCTCCTACCCCTCTTCTGCTTTCATGGAAACTCGCTCTTCCATTTCAGCTCACCCTGATTTGGTGGTGACAAAGAAATTCGATGATGACTAGTTGGAGCAATCAGCGGATGGTTTACTATCTTTGCATATAGGTGGTTAAGTATCTTTGGATATAGGTTGTGAAAAGTTTTTACTTATTTGGTTACTTTCTCCTCGTGCTTATTATGGAAAAAAATGGTGAGGCTTCCTCTAGCCTCCTCTCCTATTTGTCCCGCTTACTCCTACAGCCCTAGCCCTCCATCCTGGTGGTTGTCAACTACTAATCGGCTCCCCCCATGGCTCGATTGACCAGGTGCTGTACTCATTCAATGTATTTTGTGTGTAGCTGCCCATGCTAATATTTTTTTTCCTAGAACACGACTTCACGTGTATCTCATTAAGAAGGAGCAACACAAAAAACAAAAAAACGCTATCCAAGTGAGATGTCAGGATAGTAGAGTTCACCAATCACACACACCCATGCTAACATTAGAATATTATGTCGGGGTTCTTTGTGGCCCTTATGTAGATTTGGAATGGCTGAAATGTGACGATTACAAGTGTGAATGAGCTGTTCATTTTTTTTTTTAGATCGGAGGCTTATAATCATCTATTAATCTCTAGAGTGTTGGTGACAGTTTCATGCTAGTTGGTGTATATATTGAAATGCTGGCATCCAGGAATTCAAAAGGCAGACGATGGACAGTTTCAACATGAATGATCTTGAGCTATTCGGCTACTACAAAAGGAAGGAGTGGCAACTCTTTGTCAGAACTCATGCACTGAAGATCCTTGAACGAAATGCTTGGAAGGAAAAACTGTTGGTGGATAACAAGTCGATCTGCTGCTGTGCTTTGAGCAAGAATCCAGTAACCATGGGAAATGGGAACATTTTTAGGAGGAGTACTGGAGCGAGGAGTTCCCTTTGGTTACTTAGAATGCAGCCACACTTTTTTTTTTCACAAGAATGCACCCAGTAAGACATTTGCATATGTACAAGATTCAAACTGGGTTCAAAACCAAATGCAGTCACGACGAAAATTCAGAGAAAACAAAATTGGCAAGCGATAAGAGAGCAGAAGAAATCCATCAGATTATGGCAGCCAAAAATGTTTCAGTTAGTGTATACACATTGAGCCTCAGGTTCTATAACATCTTCATAAGAAACCATATACAAACAAAACATGGAGCAATTCATATCCCTTCTTTTTTTTTGTCATCCTAATCATGGCTAAGAACTACTGTCGCTCATGTCCACCATTGGCTTCCTCCTCGGTGAGCTAAGATTTGCATGTCAAACTCGCTGCATATCATTCCGTCGTGTCGTGGTCGATCTCCCCATCGTCCGCCAGTCCACCAAGGCTTGAATCCCCATGATCTGGCTGATGCCTGCCCAACGTTTATTGCTGTGTCACAGAGGGGCCCAGTGGGCCCTATAGCTGGCCGCACGGCCCAAGAGGGGGTGCGTGGCGTCCTAGTCAACAAGTTATCTTAGGCAATAAGTATTAAGGAAATAAAATAGAAGAAAATGATAGATAAGGAAATAGAATAAGAGATTGCTTTAGTTGCAAGTCTTGCAGGACTATAAATACAAGGGAGATGTACCCCTTTCAATCCTAAGTAAAGAAAAAGAATTAGAATTATTCTCTCCTATCTCTCTCCCTCCTCTTCATGTGCCTCCTCTCTCTCTTCTTGTCCAAGCCGCCTCCTCCACCTCCCCTCCCCAACACACTGCCACCATCCCCTGCCTTAGCCTCTGCCCCCTGATCCCCTCAGCCTGGTAGTCAGACAATGGTGAGTGTGAGAGCAACAAAAAATGACATTAAATGTGGTTGGAGGTTTGCCTTGTTATGACAAGCTGCTCTGCACTTGTTTGTTTACTGTTATGCAAAAATAACACACAAGTACTTGCTAGAAAACTATTAACCAGCTGAATCTAACTATTTTTTTTACAACAATTGTATTTGATAGTGATCGATACAAAACTGTCAAAAGAAAATCCATAAAAGGTCAATGCAGCATATGTCATACAAGTGTCACTCACTTTTTCCATAGGAAAAACACCCACTTTTCCGTAGGAAAAACATAATCATCTATGTAAATGGTGATCATGCCATGGGGCACCCAATCCCGCCGATGATCCATCCTCAACAAGGGTTAACAAATTAGTTCCCTAGCTAGCCACCAGTTGCTGTTCCAATGTAGACGACGACGGCTTCTAGAGCACCCATGGCAACGATAAGCTCGGCAATCAGAATGTGACCAATTTCTTGGTTGCAGACGCGGCCGACGCTCTCGATGTTACTTAGGGAGGGCATGTTTACGAAGTCATCATAGGGGTGGTTGGGTACGTGGCGCAAGCCGCGGTGACACCATCATCTTCAGTAAGGAAATGGCGCACCACGACGAGGTGGTTGTGGTTGGGTGCCTGGCAGAAGTTGGTGCTGTAGGAAGGCGCGATGGCGGTGGGCGAAGGCAGAGATGCTCGGTGGCGACAATGTACGGGAACATGTCGGGCCTCTCTGGGTCAGGGTGGACACGGCCCCCCGTGATGAGGGAGGAGACCAATAGCAGTGACGCGACGGTGATGGTGATGTCAGATTCGCTTACACCCCACGTGCACATCATCGCGTGTGCCCGCTGTGACACCAGTATGTTCATGTCGATGATGCTCTCCACCAACATCATCTACACATTCGCCGCTGCATCCTCGACCTTCTCGCATTGGGCTTCGCCGCCCGTGCCATGCTCTTGTGTGCCCTCCTCGGCTTCCTCGACCTCGGCGTTCTGCGCCTCCTGCGCATGTGCATCCGCGACCTCAATGTGGTCCTCGGCTTCCTCGACCTCGGCGTTCTTCACCTGTGCGTCAGCGACCTCGACGTGGTCCTCCGGCATTCTGTGCCTCCTGCGCCTGCATGTCCGTGGCCTGGAGGTGGTGCTCGGCATCCCCAACTTTGGCGTTCCGCGCCCCCTGCGGTTGCGCACGTCTGCCTCGACATCGACATCCAAACCGTGATCCTCCACGTCTACATGCAGGTCATCGTCGTCGGGCGTGTCGACATGGAGCAAACGACATAGGAGCAGCCAAGGCCTCTCCATTGGGGCTCGTCGTGGGCTTGGCTTCCACCGCCACAGTGAGGGAAGTGCTAGGCTGTTGAGGCGAGAGAGTGGCAGGCGGTGGGGTTTTAGGGTGACTTGGTGGTGGCCTAGCGATTCTTAGAAAAATGTGTTTCCCTCTAAACGCTGCGTAGGGGGGATAATCCAACTGTTCCGACCACAAATCAACAATAATTTATGGTGCGGTTTTCAAGATGTTTCAATAAATCGATTTGTAGGATCTATCGTCAGAAGTGGGATTTGTAGGATCTATCGTCCCTGCCCCAGCATCTCTACAAATCAACAATGTATGGTGAGGTTTTCAAGCCGTTTCTATAAATCGATTTGTAGGGTCTACCTTCCCTGCCCGAGCATATCTACAAATCAACAATTTATGGTGCGGTAGCCGTTTCTATAAATCGATTTGTAGAGTCTATTGTCCCTGCCCAAGCATCTCGACAAACCAACAATTTATGGTGCAGTTTTCAAGCTGTTTCTATAAATCGATTTGTAGGGTCTGCTACAACCTGTTTTTTTAGAATTCTTAAATACAGACAAAAAAATATTCTAGAAGGTCCCACTGGACAGTCACACCATTGCAAGTTAAACATCTTTTGGCGTGAAAAACATGTGCTTCATGGCAACGGCATTCGGACCCACGATATTAGCCTTGCATGGTTCTGCCCTAACAACTGCACTTCACCCTTACCTATGTCTATGATAGATATTTTTTTCTCATATTATACTCAATTGAACTTAAAATGAGTGTTTGAGATTCTAAACGAATTCGAATAAAAAAAATGATCAACTAAAAAGTTGTATAAATTTTTGAGAACTACTTTTGTTTTCGTAGTTTCTCCATCCAAGGTTATTTGAAAAATTCATCAAATGTCAAATGTAAAAATTTAAATGTATTTTTACTTGACAAGTTGATTTCAAACAAATAAGTTGTCAACTACAAAGTTGTATAAGTTTTCAAAATCTACAACTTTTGTTTTCATCATTTCTCCATCTAAGGATGTTTCAAAAATTTAAATTTATACATACTTTTCTATTACTCGAAGCCCATTTGTAGGGGTCACCCCTATAAATATGGTCATTTGTAGGAACAATAGTAGTCTCTATAAATGGATTTGTAAGAGCGGCTTCGTTTTGTTAACCATTTGAGGATGTTTTTTAATTCAGCCGTCCCCTAAAAAGGAGGCGATTTTTAGATTCAGCCGTCCCTAAAAAGGGAGGCGATGGTATAGATCCTTAGAGCAACTTCAATAGATTAGCTATTTTTATTGTAGAGTCTTTCTTTTGCATAGAAGAAAAATAATTTACAAGCACTATGGATTTCACAAATATCCAAAAATTAATTTTCATCTAAATTGTACCCACGGTTCCACACTGTAAATAACTCCGGATCTCAAGGCCAAACTTGTACAACGCTTTGCGATGTACGGGCAAACACTCGCCATATGCCTAAGAACATATGTCCAAGGAACATGACCAACATTCATGCGGGCAGAGTTAGAAAACTTACTCTTTCTTGTGTTTTCCTTTTTTTTTTTTTACGCCACCGAAGAATGAGTAAGACTAATATGAAACTTATTCTCCCAAATCCTTCATCGTGGCCAGATCTAACTATGGTAAACTAGAGAAAACTATTCAATGGCGGTGAGGCTATCTCTCGCTTTGTTGTTGCCGTTTAGAAATAAAAGTTTCGTGTCATCATACCATGAGGATGCCGACTTCGTAGTTATCGCCCTCATCTTCAACAGAACCCCATGGAGAAAACGATTCCACGAAGAGGAGACCGAAGGAAGCGATAAACCTTCAATACCAAAAAAATATCTATAAAATAGGAAGCTGGTTATCCCTAATTTTCGGTACTATACACTAGATATATGATTTATAAAATAGGAAGCTGGTTATCCCTAATTTGGCTACTAATTTTACCTAAAATAATGAGTGCCTTCCAAAACTACTCAAAAGATGTAGCAGAAAAAAACCGTTGATCAAATAATGACAAATCCGTCCTAAAAATGACACCAAGCAAATTACATCAAAATTGCCACATGGAATATTGGCATGTCGAGGTCTCACGCACGCCGCAGTGCCACATAGTACAGCGGAAGATTATGTTGCTATTCCTTTTTCCGCGCACGGGGCCACGTTTGAACTGTCATTCCGTTGCGTTTGTGATGTTGGTACGAATAACGAACCATTTCATCAGGTGGGAGGACTAAGACTCGTGCTTGCTCTAAGATGTGATTTACTAAATAATACCCATTCGAAGGCAACACGTAAGTGACCGATGATCCGTTAGAATTTTATAGTGACCGATAGAGGACACAAATATTAAGTTTTAGCGACGGTTGTCCAACGTTATATAGATTGGCTATGGTGTGCTGTATGAGCAACCAATTCGTGCTAGGGTAATTGCAAATTTGCCGCTGCTTTGAACCATTCATTTCTAGAGGTTTCACCGATGAGTCAGTCTCTTTGCTTTTTTACTCCTTTATCTTTTGTTTCATTTGAAATAGAATGGATTAATTTATTATCTCCTTATTTTTATAAGCTAAGAATTGATATTAGTACAAGCTAGGAGCGAGGTTATTCCATCAAATCTGAGGAAAAAAATGAACGTTTCAAGCATTTCAATGGGAAAATTAGGAATATACCATTTGGGATTCTTGTGAAAAATAAAACAAAAAACTATGGCAAATTTAAATATATTCCTGATTGTGACTACTAACTTGTTGCTGTTGTCGTCTACTCCTATGTATCTACGTGGTTTTACACTCCGTACTAGAGCGTCACACCCGAATTAGGGCCTCTCGTTTACTGTACCAAACTACAAATAGCTAGGTATCATGTTCAAAGTTACTGTCCATGTTGGTGTGACCCTAAAGCAGGCCACCTCCGGTAGAATGAAACACTAAAACTACTAAAGACGAGACACAAAGTAGGATACGAAGCCAAAGCTTTCTTTCTATTTATTTCACTCTGTCCATTACAATGCCCCACGGGGCCTATTTATAGTCCGTAGACTTTTATAATTCCTCTTATGCCATTTTACCTGCTCCTAGCCCTTGAGCTCCTCCCCGATCACCAAGGACAGGTCGGTCTTTTTTGCCCTCGTGATTGTGCCGACCCTCAGTGGGGTCCACTCGTCACCGAATCACGAGCACCTGCAGAGCAAAAGACAGGAAGTGACCGAAAGGAGGCCCTTTCGGTCCCGCTACCGAATAGCCACGTATTCGGTTTGGGTGACCGAAGCCAGGCCAGCGCCGGCTCCCTGGCCGTTGTGTCGAACCCCCTCGAGCGCCGTTACGAAAGCCAGACCTTTCGGCCCCTCGGACCGAAAGGATTTGCTTTCGTCGCCGGACTGCCGCAGCCGCGGCGCTGCGTTGCCCGTCGTCGTGATCGACGTGGGGAATGAACCCCCCACATTGGCCCTAGCCGAATGCCTCAGCTTTCGGTGCGGGGGGCTGAAGGCCGGGAGCTTCGGCACTCCCTTGCACGGGCCCTAGGTCTATCGTCATCCTGCCTCCAGGACCGAGCATCGTGTATACAATAGGAGCGTAGCAAAAACTATATATCTAGAAAAGCTAGAACGACTCGTAATTTAAAACCGAGGAAGTATAAAATATGTCTTGTGACAAATTTGTTTGAACTATAGATGCTAATATATTCCTTTAAAGACTTGCTCAAACTTAGGAACGAAGTTTAATTTAGGACAAACAAAAGCGGATTATAATTTAGAACTGAGGATACAGGGTTTATGCCTAACTATGTCATACGTTAGGATTTTTTTTTTTGTTTCATAGATACCATTTTGCATAATTTTTGAAACATCACTTGTAAAAAGAAAGTTTCACGTATATTTACAAAAGAACACTTGGCTTTATTCATTGCACAGATCATGAAGGTGCCCAAACTTGTCTCCTATTGAATGATTTGACAAAATTAAAGGCCCGTACTATAATGAATCATGGAATGTGATTTGGACCGTGTTTTGGCCTTATTTAGATGCCACCTCAACTTACTGTATGTTGGAGTGGACTGCAATAGAACTTTATTTAATATCTACTCTAATTCACTTCAACGTAAGTAAATTAAGTTGAATACGATTGTGCATGCAAACACGACTTTACTCATCAAACGTATTCATCACACAGGTAAGGTTCCGTTCGGGTACTCATCACCCAATGCCATGCACGAGAAAGGCATGCAGCAGTGCTCGTGCTATGATTTTTGTTCTTTCTTTCTTTTTCAACATGCCTGTGCTGTGGAATTGGTAACGGGTTTGATTTCCAGGCCCAATGGGCAAATCGATGAAGGTCCACGACAAGCAAAGCCAGGTAGGACTAGCAGCCATTCATGTTGAGAAACATATCAGCCCGGCCCAGATAGGACTAGGACCTTTTCCAAAAAAAGGTAGGACTAGGAGCCGTTTCATGTTCAGAAAACATAGAAAACATAGTAGCAAGTTGGATCCCAAGTTTCTTGGAGGCTATATTATGGGGGGTGTTTGGTTATAGTTTTTTTTGTGTGTGTTTTGGGACTAAAAAAATCCCTAAAGATCCCTAGCAAACCAAATAAGAGACTATTTTTGTGACTTTTTACTAAAAATCTCTAGAAGCATCTCCTTGAGAGTTTTTTTTTTTTTTTCTAAAAGTCTTAGGACTAAACATACGACTAATTAATTACTAAAAATCTCTAGAAGCATCTCCTTGAGAGTTTTTTTTTTTCTAAAAGTCTTAGGACTAAACATACGACTAATTAACCGAACACCCCTATATTATTAGGTCATCACTATCCGTGCTCCTGGATCGCCATCTTGCATTGGACCAACGTCAATACAACGCATCTCCTGAAGTGGAAGAAGGAAGATGCAAGAATTATTCGCAACTGAAGAGAGGGACATGACTTGCGTTGGGCCGCATGCAGGCCGGTGCAATCATGGTGTCCGGGTGTGTGCCATTGCTTTCAGGGGCGTTCGGTTGCCCTGCAACCCGAAAAAATTTGGGTTGGAGCTACTGTAGCACATTTCGTTTGTATTTGGTAATTATTGTCCCAACATACATTAACTAAGTTTAAAAGATTCGTCTCGTACTTTTCAGCTAAACTGTACAATTAGTTTTGTTATTTACCTATGTTTAGTGATCCATTTATGCGTTAAAAGATTCGATGTGACGGATCTTGTAGCACTTTTTGGGTTTGCTTTTTGCCTCCTCTGCCCCATCCATCCCACTGCACATCCCATCTCTTTGGACTACTGTCTGCAGTGGTGGTGGGCAAGCCTGCACTTGGCAAAAGCGTGCGGCGGCGCATCTTTCATGCTTGTGCCGTGTTGTGCTTGCGCGTGTGTCTATATCCCTCACAAAACAAACAAGAACAAATCTTTTTTTTTTTGCATGCCAATCACTCTTTTGACTTTACAAAAATATCGTTTCATTCGTGGATCCTCGAAAAAAAAAAGACCACGCAAAGTTTCCCCTTTAAGTTTCAAGAAAAAAAACAAAAATTCAAGAAAAATTGCAATCTTATAACATAATAGTGCACCTACACACCTTGGATCGTCGAGTTGTTTTTAGCCGAAAGCCCTAGAGCTAATTATCGAGGCTTTGGGTTTTCCGGGCACGTACGAGAAATGGTTTATTTCATCCTCAAGACCAGATGTGTCTTCTAGATCTATATAACGGGTGACACTATGGAACGGGTTGAGGCGGGTTGGGTTGACGACACAAACGGGTTGGGACGGGTTGGGGCGCTATGGTCGTAAATCGGTGCGTAAGTCCAATATCAACTTCTGTCGTGACTTCGGGTTGGGGCATTGGGCCGACAGGTTCGGTCGGGGAGGGTGGTAGTTAGGACTCTTTAAATGCGGGTAGGGGCGGCCTTTTGGACTTTATGGTGCGCGGAGGCCTCTTTGCCTCTTCGTGAGGGGCTGTAGGAGTCTGTCCTTGTTCATTCTCAAAAAAAAGGAGTCTGTCCTTGTTGTAGTGTTAGTTTTCTCATGTTGTTGGCAGGCAACTTTCTAGGGTCATTGTTTGCATAATTTAGACCTTCTTCTTTATTAGTATAATCAATAACTCTTTTGCTCGGTTTGTTTTAACAATAATTTGAATATGTATATACTCTTCTCTTTTTTTTCGAAAAATGTACACACATCTATAAAACTTATGTTTGCAACCCCCACTAGCTTCTCTTGACATGCAAGCACGCCACCTCACCATCCCACTAACACCCCACCAAAGATGCCACCTCACCGGCCACTAACCCTTCCTTGCGCCACGTCATCAACATGCCCCACATGTCTATGGGCATAAAAAGGTTATAACTCATGAACTAAAAAAATAAATCAAATTCTGATTACACCATTAAATTCATTTTAATAAATCCTTTAAAACAAGATCTCACATGTATATATTTTGATAAAACTATAAGTAAGACCCGTTGGTATAGAGAAAAAAAAAAAAAGAAAATAAAAAGAAGAAAGAAAAAAAGAATAGGAGGGTGATAGTAATATTGTAACTCATAGAATCTCCTTCATACTCATGGCAACACGCGAGGAATCCTCTAGTTAATAAAGAAGCGAGTGACAAGTACTGCAAGTCCGTCTTCAGCGGCTCATCATTTGCCGCAATATGATAAAAAATAATTTAATAAATTATTAAAAAAAAAACAAGCTTATGCTGACCCTTTAAAGAACAATTTCATTCTAAAACTTGTTCCAATCCATTTGCATTGCAATTAACTCCATGCATCTTAATCAAGACATTCAAATGTTTTAAAATTTCAAATTTTGTTACCTTTCACTAATAAATATATAATTAATCATATGGAAATACTTTCTAATGATCAAACTTTGGTTGCTATATATTATATAAGATAGATTAGTGGTTAATCATCTTGAAATCGAATTACACCTTATATTTTGTTAACGAGATACTGGCTTTGCATGGGGGTCATCTTCTCTTTTTTTTCTATATAGTAGGATGTTTTTTTTGGAAACAAAAGGGGTTCGCACCCCTACTGGTTTTTATTAATATAAAAAACAGGTCCGACAATGTACAATCATGAAACAAAGGTGAAGAAGAGAATAAAGAAAAGATTACACAAGCTTCTCTAGCCATTGATCAATTTGTGGGTGCAACCTAGACTTTGATCTTAGAATAACTAAGTCAAATTCCTGTTTGAACACTTGCTTGCATCGCTAGACTGGGTGTTGAATATCTCTGAAGATGAAATCATTTCTCATAGTCTAAATGGACAAGCACACATTGTAACTAGGATCTCCATGAAGAAAGGGACATTGAGTTGAGATTTTAGTGCTTGAAGAATTGCCTCTAGATTTGAACTATTTAGAATTTGAAGTTGTAATGAATATGCACAAAGAAAGGGCAATAAAAAAAAAAAGAGGTGTACCAAATCCTCATCAACATTCATATTTCACAAAACACATGAATAAGGTGGAAGGTGCATATTTCTCCTTCGAAGAAGAGCCCTAGTGCTAACTCTATCATTAAGAATCAGCCAAAAAAAATTCTTTTATTTTGGCAAAGAAGATTTCAAAGCCAATTAAAGACATGGTGAATTTCCCTATGTCCAATGAGATGTTTATAGGCTTTGCTAGAGGATAAAATATGATTCCCCCAAATGTATAACCATTTACCATATGAGGTTTGGAAATTGTTTTGCAGATCTAAACTCTGAAGAGAATCTTGCAAAGACAGAAATTGGGCATAACCTTTAGGTGTGAGGGGTAAGTGAAAAAGATCATGAAAATGATCAACAATAACAACCTTAAACACAGAGATATTACTATTCTTTGCAAAAGAGAACAACTTTGTGAAATCTTGACTATAAATGACAGTACCCCAGAAATCATGCCAAAGGAAGCATGTTTTTCCATCATAAATAGAGATTTGAGCCATAACTTTGAACTAAGTTAACAATCTGAGGATATCTTTCTACCAAAAGGATCCTTTGAAAGTTAAGGAATAAACAGGTTAGTTACCTCTAGAATAATATTTATCTCAAATCAATTGCACCCATAGTACCTGTACTATATTAAAGAATTTATGCATATGGTTCGACATGAGGCTTGTATTGTGCACATATAAGTTTAGAACTCCAAGTCCTCCTTCAAATTTTGGTAAAGTAACCAGGGGCCAAGCAGCCTTGCGAGGTTTTTTACTTTCTAGATCTAAATCTCTCCATAAACATTATTTTCTATATTTGTTTATTTGCTTGGTAATTGTTTTGGATAACAAAAAACTGGACATTGTGAAGGTAGGTAAAGCTGAGAGAACAACATTAGTCAGTTCTAGTTTGCCTACCTCATTGAGGTATAATGAAAATGCCACTAATCTTCTTTCACATTTAGTATCAAAGTGCTAGAAATCTGCCACTTTGTAGGTTTGCAGGTACTTAGGGGCAATCCTAAGTAGGTAAAAGGAAAAGATACTTTAGAGCAACCAAAATGTGGGTTAAAACATCCAATATTTCATCAAAAATTTATCAAAGTTAACTTTCAAGCCAGAAGATTCAGCAAAAGTAGCTAAGATGTCTTTCAAATTATTTATCTCATTATTATCACTTCTCATGAAAATAAGGGTATCATCAATATACTTTAAAATGGGAAAATCAGTATCACTTACCAAAGGAATAGGTACGCTTAATCGTTGATTCCTTTTTGCTTCATTCAAGATGGTTTGTAGCAAATCTGCAGCTAAGACAAATAGCAAAGGAGATAAATGATCACCTTACCCGACCCTCCTTTTGGAGAGGAAAACCTTGCTTGGCACTCCATTTAAAAGAACAACTGATGTAGCAGATTGGAAAATGGATTTCATCCATTGAAGCCATTTGGGAGGAAAACCTTTGTCAAAAGCTCATGCTCCACCTTGTCAAAAGCTTTCTTGAAGTCCAAATTGACATGAATGTAAGTATTCTAAATCCCAAGCAATGTAGTCTTGTGTACATCTATTCTTGATGAAACCGTATTGATTTTTGTGAAGGATAAAAGGCAGAACAAATTCCAAGTCTATTTGCCAAAAGCTTTGTTATAATCTTAATTGAAGTGTTCAACAAAGAAATTGGTATGTAGTCTGAAACTTTGACATGGTCATCCTTCTTAGGGATAAGGGTAATATGTGACCCATTAATACTCCATAAATAGATGGAGCTCTAATAGAAACCATCACGAAGATCATAAAAGTCCTGGGCAATGATAGACCAACAATACTTTATAAAATCGGTATTGAATCCATCTGGACCAGCTGATTTGTTAGATGGGAGATGCTTAAGAATATAATCGACTTCCAGCTTTGAGAAAGGTTCAACCAAGGATGATATAGTGGGATGTTTCAAGAAGGACAAGTCAATGGATGTATATAGTAGAATGCAACTCGAATTATGTCATGCATGACACTACGTCCGGAGTATATAAACGCAATACTGCTGGCTGCTTGCACTCATAGCCGCTAGTTGTCTCCTGTCAGTTGTCTATTTGGTTAAATTTATTTATGTGCTACGTAAGTTAATCTGTACTGATATTTATATTCAGTGGTCAACCCACATGTAAACTTCTAGACATGTCAATGCATGCATACACGATGCATTCCCGGCTGCCACTTGTTTTTAATGGATGCAATTACTATATTGTGTGCACCGTTTTCAAGTGAGGCTTAAAAACTGTCATCGTCAAATTGTATATACTAGTTCACCAACCCGTGCTCTCGTAGGGGTTAGAATTTTACGGGACACTAACTAATAAGAACAATTATATCAAATATCTTTTTGCCTCTTCATTAATGTTCTAAAACAATAGCTATATAATTATTAGTCTATACTAAATTGTGGTAATCGATCAAATATTTTTGTTTTTGCATCCATATATGTTCATAGATCTATTTTGATTGTCCCCAAATTTTAAGCATATTATTTCCTTAGATAAAACAACTATTATTTGCAATAGTGAATTTAGTCTACCGGCTTCATGGCAAAATGTTTTTGATATTTGTAGGAATTTTAGGATCCATATTTTTTATTTCACTTGTTTTGACTATTTATCCTTTTAGCACCATACGCATTTAGTTGAAACATAAATAAACTTAAAGTGTATAACATGTTATTCCATCCCTTTATGTGTCGAAAAATCAATACTTTAACCTTTAGCTTTTGAGCTGGTTGTTGTAATAGTGTAATACATGTATTAATTCAAAATTTTAATGCTTATTGTATCATTTATTCTAAATTTTATTTTTTTATTATTAAAAGAATATTGTAAGGCGCTAGGCTAACCTCTTAGTTTTGACAATGTCACAAATATTTGTTTGACCATCAACATGGCACTCAAGATGTTGAATTCATTGTTTTGTATTAGTATTGTTTTATTAAATAAATAGCACTTAAAACTAAGTTACTAATACTCATATAATTCAATGTTTCAATAAATATGTTTAATATTTTTCATAGATGACTTACAAAAATTATTGTCATAATTGTTAATATAACTTAAAATTAACTATAAGTGTCATTAATACATGGTTTGCTAAGGATATATTTTCAAGCTTGATATGGTTATAAAATAATATTTATAACTGATGTGTTTTAAATAATGGATATTGAATTATAGTTCGTAAGCTTATATAAGCATGTACATGTAGATGGAGTGATTTTTGTTAATTTTTTAATAACCGTCGAGGTTGATAATTTATGTATTACTTTATATTATCTTTCATAATGCAATGTATCGGTAATTTGAGTGCAAATTTAGAGGTCAAAGCATTATCTTTCATAATGACAAATATGGATAATTTATAATATTTATTAGATTAGTTTAATAATATTTCATAATTACGAAAGTTCAAAATTTTCATATAGGCTTATTGATAACTCTAAGGATCATGGTCCCTGCCACACTTAGCATACGTGTTTCGAGAAATAAGCGAAGTGGCTGAACATTTAATTATTAAAGTAGCATTTATTAAGTATTTTTATTATTAATTAAATTAGAGCAAGGCGAGAAAGATTAATGGGTCTGGCCCGTTACCAAGTGTAAACCCCTCATATAAATATGAGGGAGGACTTGTGAGAATAATCGAGAAAAAGAATAATTTAGGGTTTTACCTTACACCTTCTCTCCAGCCAGCCAGCAGCCGCCGCCTCCGGTGCATGTCGCCTTTGTCGCCGCTTGGGAGACGCGGCGCCGCCACCAGTCGTGCCTTCCCTCTCTACGTCATCCCCTCGTTGACCGGTCGGACAAGCCGTGATAGATTGCTATCCAGAGAACAGATGATCCAATGGCTCCCGATTGGAGCAAGCAATTCATGGAGGAGCTTCACAACGACATCAACAAGTACATCGTAGCCGTCGAGGCCAGATCATGCTCACCACCCTCCGTCGAAAAGTACATACCCCCATCCAAACGCTCTCCCCTACATGTGGACAACGACGAGTTTATCATCCGCCGCACTACCGTGTCAACAAATTCACAGTCAACTGACACCAATGAACAACCTCTGGATCCACCAAAATGATAGTTCAACACACTCAAGATGATTTTCCCAGAATATGATGGTAAGGTCGATCCTACTCATTGGTTATATAAATGCAATAAATATTTTCTAGCCCAGGAAACAAGGGAAGATGATCAGATGCAGTTAGTCTCGTTCCACCTCCAAGGGGACATTCTCACTTGTATATCCGCTAGGAAAAGGTATTGTAAAATCCAACTTGGCCTCAATTTTCGGTAGCAATTACCAGACGTTTTGGTTCTTCAATGGACCACAATCATCTCGGTGATCTTATCGACACATGCCAGTTGGGTGAATTAGAGGCCTACACAACCAAATTTCTCAAAAAAATAAATAAGGTACAACGTTTCTCAGCCCAACAACAGGTCATGCTTTATATTGCGGGATTGGCACCCTTATTACAGATGGAGAAATCAATATCATCATACTCATAGTTATACCTCAATCTGTAATAAGGGTGCCAATCCCACAATATAAAGCATGACCTGTTGTTGGGCTGAGAGACATTGTACCTTATTTATTTTTTTCAAAAAAAATTGTTTGTTTAGTTATCTAATTCACCCAACTGGCGTGTTTTGATAAGATGACCGAGGGAACCAAAACGTCTGGCAATTGCTGCCGAAAATTGAGGCCAAGTTGGATTTTCCAATTCCTTTTCCCAGCGGATAAACCAAGTGATTGTGTTCCCTTGGAGGTGGAACGAGACTAACTCGCATCCGATCATGTTCCCTTGTTTTCAGGTCGGAAAAATTTATTGCATTTATATAGCCAATGAGTAGGATCGCCTTACCATCAAATTCTACAAAAATCATCTTGAGTGTGTTGAATTGTCGCTCGTGGATCCGTGAGGTTGCTCATTGGTGTTAATTGACCGTGAATTTGTTGAGACGGTAGCATGGCGGATGGTGAACTCGTCGCTCGTTTGGACGGGGTACGCACTTTTCGACGGAGGGTGGTGAGTGTGATCTGGCCTCCACGGCTGCGATGTACTCATTGATGTCGTTGTGAAGCTCCTCCATGAATTGCTTGCTCCAATCAGAAGTCATTGGATTGCCTGATCTCTGAATACCAATCTGTCATAGCTCGTCTGACCTGTCAACGAGAGGGGATGACAAGGGGTGACGTGAGAGAGGGGAGGTGCAGCTGGCGGCGGCGTGGCTGGAGAGACAAAGTTGTAGGGTAAAAATCCTAAATTATTCTTTTTGATTATTCTCACAAGTCCTCCCTCATATTTATATGAGGAGTTTACAATTGCTAATGGGTCGCCCATTAGTATTTCTCGCCTTGCTCTAATTTAATTAATAATAACAATATTTAATAAATGCCAATTTAATAACTAAATGTTCAGCCACTTCGTTTATTTCTGAAAACATGTCTGCTGAGTGTGACATTTTTTCCTTCTCTGCATCACCGCTAATTTAATGATGAAACGAAGGAGAGCATCTCAGTGGGAATTTCATTTGCTTTAGTTTCTAACGTTTTGGAAACATCGCTCAAAAGTTTCGTGGGGATGAAAACGTTTGTCTTCTTTCTGGCTGATGTGTCATCCGATTTAATGGGCACGTACGAAATCAGACAGGTCTAAGGGTTTGTGCCAGATGATTAATGACCTTAGGTGGATTTAATAATGATTTATATATTATTGTTTATTAGTTTGTTCATTCATCTTCCTATGTTCTGCATGAGTCCATATAACATATGTAATGCAAGCACCAAGCAGCATAATATTCGGGATGGGAGAATTAACTTGCCAAAGCCAATTTTTCTTAATAAGTTTATCTAAATTATCAAAATTAATATAAAAATCAGTATTATAAACGTTAGTGCTCTTTTTTTATAGACTTGGTCAAACTTAAACTTGTTTGAGTTCTCAAAAAGTGAGAATCACACTGTTTCTTGGAATGGGGAGAGTAGATGACAAGTATGGCAACGGATCAGTGCAAACCAACCTCTCCATGCAAACCTGCAAACTTCTAATTTGGGTCATGGGATGTTGATCCAAGGGGCACGGGGATTGGGTAATTTTGCACTTAACCGCCCACGCTTAATCATACTTTTTTGCAAATCTCCCTTCCACCTTCCCCGTGCGCCCATTGGATCAACATCCTAAGGGCTAGATTGGAAGTTTGCATGATTTGTATGGAGATGTTGGCTTACACCTAATCCGTTGCCGACAAGTATAGGGCATTAACATTACCACAATACTAATTATTGCATGATTAGTTCTAGGAAAATAAAAAACTTGAAATCAAAACAATACGAAAAATTAAAGGAGCTCAAGCAAAAGCTCATGTGCAGTCATCTCTAGAGGGAAAGTGAATGACCCCCTAGTAAGCTAGCTAGCTACTAGTAGCTTTGGTACATATCCATATTGCCCTTTTGCAGCATGCTGCAAAGCCAAGTGTGTGAAGAACGAACGGCCAAGAGCGTTGCTAGACTGCAAAGTAAATATATATGGGTATGGTCGAAGGGAACAACGAGCCGACCCTTTTGCTTTTGCCACTTCAAAGGTCTTGATTTACACATAGATAGAGAGACAGATTTGATCAAAGTAGAGGGGGAGCAAAAGATATGAAAAAAGTCAGTTGATTATGTGTTCATGTTTGCCTTTTGCCCATCGTCTAGCCAAAGGCGATGATGATCATGCATGGAACTATAAAAAGGTCTTTTTTGTACAGTATCCACGAACCAGATCATGTTGCTCTCCCATTTGGTACTTGGTGGTGGAGTACTAGGAAGACCCGATCCTCTCCCGAAGATATATATTTAAAGAGTAAATTGACTATGGAGAAAACCGCCGGCCAGGCCATCCACGCCGCCGTTTTTTTCTCCCGGCCGTCCGATCTGTGTTGGCCGTTGGATGGCCATTGGATGGCTCTGGCGGTGTCGATCCGTGGGCGCAATCTGTCCGGTCGAGCCACGGGCGTGGCCAGGCCGCCGTATGCCTCGTGATTGGCCAACTCCTCGCATTGTCGTCTGCTCATTGGTTGCGGTTCGTCCACTCCCGGCAAATATGTACCGGTCTCAACCCTTGCTCTCTCTCGCGTCGGCATCTGCGCCTCCTCCCTCTCCTTTCTCGCGGCGGCGACTAGGGCAGGAGCCTTGCGGCGGCGGCGCCCGCCCGGGCCACGACGGCCCCCTATGGTGGTGTGGCGGCACGGCGGCCAGCGAGGCCGCCCCCGCCTTGCGGCGGCGCCTCGCATGGCGGTGGCCACAGCAGCGAGCACTCCCCCGGCGGCGGACGTGGCTCAGCAAGGTCGCCCGGCTCTCTAGCTCCCTCCTCTCGGTGCTACGAGCGCGGGTGCGAGGCGAGGGCACACCCAGTGCAGCAGCCCCCCCAAGCTCGGCCTCCCACCGCTCTCGCCCGGCTCCCATCCCGAGGCCCCGATGCGGGGGCGGGCGCGGCGCGGTGCCCCGCACGGCTCTCCGGCCAGGGGGCCCCGCCGCACGGCAATAGGACTGGCACTGCGGCCCCAGCCTGCGCCGGCGACCTTGCAACCTGATTCTGTTGCGCCGAGGGAGCCGGGCACGGCCGGTGTTGGGGGGCGGAGCTCGGACGGCGGTGGAGCTGCCCTGCGGAGGACCGGACCCACGGCGGCGTCCCCATTGCGGCTAGGCCCCGACGGTGGAGTGCGGCGCGACGCACCGGGCGCGGGCAGGCCCCGGCATGGGCGCGGGTTGGTGCGTCGCTGGGGCGCTACGGTGTGCTCGGCTCTCCTCTGTTTCTTCCATGAGCAGTTGCTGGCCGATGTGTGCTCCGGCGTGCGTTCGGTAACTTGGCCACCGATCTGTCCGTCGTTCTTTTGTTCCTCATGGTTTCCGTGCAGGTTGGTTGGCTCCTCATCTATATTTTTGTTTTCCTGATCCTCTTCTCTAATGGCGCCTGTCTTGTTTGGTGTTGTTGCCATGAAGGAGATTTTTGTCATGACATGCCTTCCAAGGCGCTGGTTGTGTGCATCGGCAAGTGAGCAGTTGAAGTAGGATCGTAGGGTTATATGCACTGACAGATGTGCTTTCTTGCTTCATAGATATTTTGATTGGCGATTCATTTTTGAGGTATGTGGCTGCTTCTTCAGATCTATGACCATGATGATTTTTGTAGCTTTAGAGTGTTATTCAGTGAAATTGGTTGCATTTATGGCCCCATGGGTGTGTGGAGGATGGTTCTAATGTGAGTTAGGGGCTCCTGTTCTGATGGTACCTTATAAAAAGCAACGACCTTACAGGTTTAGCTTGCTCTTTACTACAACCATCTATTTTAGAGAGAAAAAAGAATGCATTTTGGTAGGCCTAACCCGGCTACAAAACATTAGCTTGCTCTTCGCCACAGCCATCTATTCCTTTGCACTGGTTGGTTGCAGGATGGATTCTTTACTAAAAGGAGAGGTAGGGAAAATCATTTGGATGATACATTTGTTTACTGAATTCAGCTACCTTTAGTAGTTTCTGATCGTGAGATGGAGGTAGAAGTGATGAGGGAAATATCATCTGATACATGTATATTGGTTGATTCTTTGATAGTTCCTATTAAAATAGCTGCAAATTTCAGCTATTCCAATATCTTTGAGTTTGATTCACGGAATTGTGGTATGTGTTACCCTGTGGCTTTGTGGAGATTTATTCAACTGTGTTTTGGGCCTCCTGTCCTAATGGTAACATTTTTGTAAAAAAATGGTGACCTCACCGATTTAAGGTTGCACATTGTTAGCTTTGGTGTTCGTTGCTTGGTTATCAGCTCCCATAGCCGGATAGAAAATAGAGGCAGAGTTGTTGGAACAAAGAAAATACAAGGATTAGCTTTAGTGTTCTTCCTGTGTGAACAAAGGAAATCCAATGTCTGATTCATTTATAGAGGCATATATGAAGTTTATTTTAGAAATATTACCTACCTGCCAATAAAATTACTAGATTAGTCTATATTATATAACACTATAATTGATGTGTGTGCTGCAGTGAGAGGGCCTGCTCCCCTAGCACGCACCATGTATTTGTCATATTGCCTAGCCAAGGGCATTAGACGGCTCCCTGTTCACTTCAGCATCTTAGCCATCCTGTTTGACCTCTTTAATATTCTATTGTTGTTCCTTGCTATTCCTTCACAGTAGGTCATGACAAATTAGTGAATTACCTAATGAGACAACTGGGCCTGCTCTATATATCGTAAAGATGTTTATTTCAGTTTTATGTATGTTACTAAAATGTCTCTCATTTACCTCTGGTCCTTCAATCAAGTTTAGGTACACCAGAGAAAAGTAATATTGGTTTTAATTTTGCAAGTTAGGAGGTAATAGCTAGATGGATTTTTTTTTCTCTCTATTGAATTGAAGGCATGGACCACAAGGAAAAATTTACAAGTGACTATGATTACAGAAGCATGAGCTTTTTTTTAGTTCTGTACTGTGATTCAGAGACCATCCAGAAGTTGTTTTCAGAGAAAAAAAGTTGTTTTTAGTCTACCTGCAGAGCATTAGTGAGGGTTACACAAATGTACATTGGCCCTTGTTCCTGTGAACTGCTTTTTTTTTTTTTTCTGCTTCCACATTAGCTTTCTATTGTGAGAAATATTTGGGAAAAAAAAGAATCAATGACATACTTTTCTTTTTGCCATTTATTCCTCTCATTATTCGGATGATCAGTAATAGTGAGGTCTCCATCTTGCAAATCCCTTGGATGATCAGCAAGCACCAACTGCAACTACATTAGTTCATAGACCATGCTTGCACTGATATAACAGTTGGTGACCTTTATTTTGGTGATCTAAATAGATTGCTCCCAGCCTGCAGCTTTCAATCAGATCAAAGCTGGAAACTTTATTAGTAGCGTAAAGATCAGATGAATCGCAGAAGCTGATGCCACTTTGTTTGAGACCTATATATGATCATGTGCTACAGTGACTATTTCTATGTGTAGCCTGTTGTATTATGTCGTCTCAAAGCCTAACTCCTTGGTGCTCTATCCCAAGACTGTTTTATGTAAAATTATGTACAATTTGGACGTCTAACATCCTGGTGTTGATGTAAGTAATTTTTGGACATCCTGTCTCATGTAATATATATGAAGTGTTTAAACATCTTGTGGTTTTGGAAATTCTGCTTTCTATTCTCTGCGTGTGGTGCCATGTTGTTGGCCTAGCTTTAAGTCGGATAGTGGGAAACAGATAACTCCCGATATATTCAATTTGTATCAACCTATCATATTCATCCTTTATCGTTGTTATTTAATTTCCACGTAGAACCTCGGCCATCACTCGCGCGCATGGGCGCGCGCAAATCACTAGTAGATTTATATGTTTGCTTGCTTACAAGCAAATGCAATGCATCGATCTTTTTATTTGTTCAACTTAAATCTTAGGCCAGAGCTTACTGCACGCAGGTGCGGGTGTCGTGTTACATCAAGTCTCGTTGAACCGTCTGCATTTCATGGGTCATGGCTACTTTAGTTCTTCCTTTCTGCTTGGAACCATTGATGCTTGATATATAGAGGACCTTTCTTCGCCCAAGCCACGTAATGTATAAGGTAGTCGTCCACATGAATAATTATTGTGTCGAAATTAAATTAACTGGTTAATGGCGATCGTATTGTCTGATGATTGCGACAGAAGACCGATCTATACGGTAACATTCGTTCTGCAGGTCTTCAGTGCTAGTCTGTTACATCCAAAAGAAAAAGGAAAAAAAATACAATATCATTGTAGGTTTTGAAACTCTAAACATACTTTCGTCAACACATAGCCTCCTAATCTAGCACATGTACGTCGTTATACATGTTCACTTGTCCCTTCAAGAAAATAGGGGAGGCATTATGCATGTACATAGGTACTCTTCTGCAAAGCATATCGCTAGTCTATAACAGAAGAACAGTCTGCTGTTCCGGCAACAGTAGGAGGCATGAGGTTCCAATCTTTCGCTTTTGCAACCGGCATATAGAAAAATCTCCCGATTCGGCCCGGCCGGGCAGAATCTTCAGAGAACATGCACTTTTGTGCTGTGCGCTTAGGTGGGATCTATTCTTTCATCGCCTTTCTACATCACGTCTTTCGCGTAGATTTTTATCAACGCTCTGTGTGCCTCTCTTTTGGCAAGGTGAATAATTAGCTCCTACTCGTAGCATCTGACCTATTCATGGGTTCTTTAACCACATGTGCCCCCCAAAAGTGTAGCCAGCCAATTGCTTCCTTCCAAGTTTAGTTGGTGTTGCTAGTCTTCTAGCACTTGATTTGTATCCCTGATCACAAAGACTTTGCGTAATCGTATGAGATAAAATTCAGCATTATTTTTTATTAACTTATAATACTACGTGTCTTGCCTGGATTACCTACTACCACTCTTATCTCCGGCAAAGTGTAAAGTTGTCATCTTGATTTTACTTTGTCCAACACGACAACAAAAGCTGCTAAGTAATCAGCACAGCAAGGGAGAGCCACATTTTCCAGAGGTGATTTCTATTTTTTTATATATATATCTAAATCATTTCCAAGGGTACGTGGTCGTCACTTCTGGTTCTGTCGTCATAGCCACAATATTTTCTGGTTTACAGAGCTAAGAACCGGCAATGAAAGCCAATGACTGCCGGTTGTGCCAAATCCTGCAATGATGCGGCCACCCGACAGTGATGTACGATTATGTAGTAATATCCAGTAATAAACACCGGTAGATGTAAGAAGATCATGTATGTTGTGTGATATGTGTAAACCCATCTATTAACGGACACATCACCTACTATTTTTTTAAAGTATGTATTTAAATTTGAAATAAATGTAGAAAAGCAATATCAATGTGTCAAAGTTGAAGATTTAAACTCAGGTGGGTATAGATTTCACGCCACAAGAAAACTAAACGACATAAACAAGCTACATTCAGTTCACTAAGGGCCCATTTGGATCCCTTCATTTTGGAGGAATTGAAATCTACTTAACGGATTAGACTATTTGGTTTCAATTTGAGATTTATACCTTTCCAAAGTTCACATATAAACCTATATAAAAAATTCATAAGGGTGGAAGATTATGGAAACGAGATTCTATAGATTACTACTATGTTTGTGCTTTCCAACCTCATTAAAGTTATAGAAACTTTATAGCCTATCTCAAATATGTGCCTACAGTAAATTCAACTTCAAGATCCAAACAGGTCCTAAAAGATTTGTCATTTCAAATAAAAGTAGTTTAACATATTATTATTTCATTTTATACATTTAACATTAGAAAATGCATTGTCAAACTTATTTAATAAGATGTTCATTTATTCGTAACTGGGCCACGAGAGATTTAAGGAATCAAATATGTTGAAATATATTACAGCATTGAAGGCCCCAAAATAAGACATATCCCCGTTGGTCACACATAAGGATGCTTTTGACAAGTCATTTTTGTTACACAACATTTATAAAACAAAGCAGTTATATCTCCATGAAGTTAAATCAATATATATGTACCATCTTTAGATATTGAAATTATAATACAAAAGAATAATTTTACAAAAGAGACCGAAAAGCAGCAAGTCACTATATGTAATGTCCTTTTAATTGTCACATGGTGTTTATTTTTGAAAAAATAAGTTTCATATAGATGCCACTAGAGAGCATTAGAAAGACCCAATTCAAGGTGTTACAGAGAACACAAGCCTAGAACCGACACATGCACAGGAACTCGAAGCATACATGTCGGTGGAAGTGCGGCTTTAGACTAGCGTGGGCATGGTACAGAGAGATTTGATCTTGCCTCCACGGTCCACGGTCTCTGAGTACCTTTGAGGCTCTGAATACCTTTGTACTCCAGGGTCTACACATTGTACTCAACGTACGAGACTTGACAATCGACATGATTATGGCGGGGCTACATCGTCCTACTGGACTGTGTACTGTACATGCCATCACCGTATGTACGCGCTATCCAAATCAACATCCAATATAATCCGGTGTGGCCGGTAGAGGTTACAAGCACCTCACGACATGCGACTCTATAGTAGTATCAAGTAAGGTGAGGGGAGCTGGCCTCCATGCCTGGCGATGGCTGTGGCCGGTGTTTCCTCGAGTAGGTGGTGTGTCCCTGGAGCTAGGGTTAGGGTTAGGTCTATGTTACGGTTTCCGACGATGGCGTTGAGGCGGCGGCGGCGGCGTCGTCCAGGAATAATGTCCTCTCGCTCTCTTCCCCGTCTCGGTGGCGTTCGTCTCCGGCGCCGACGACGAGGGTGTGGAGGTAAGGTCCGTTCTTGGATCTTGTTTAGGAGTGTTCGGCTGGCGAGGTCTTCGCGTCTTGGTGCGTGGAGGCTCCCGGCCCCTACTTTCGTGGATGCGGTGGTGGCTGCGGGTCTTCAGGAAGATTGGTGGTTCGACCGGATTCGGCTTCACCGCGACGGAGGATGCTATCGTCGGCTCCACCATCGTCGTCTCAACCTGGATAGTGATCCTGACGGATGGGCGTTCAACGACTTCTTCGCTTTTGCGACATCGAGCGTCTTCTGCAGTCCACCTCAACGACGGGGGTTTCTTCCGGCTTTTGGTGCTTCAGGTTTGGTGGCGGCGGCTGGTGGCGGCGGTCTTCGACGGCGGCGGTTGCAGCTGGTGTCCGTTCTGGAAGGGTCTAAGGACCAGTTTGTAATTTCCTTATTTGCTGGGGTCCTTGTAGATTATAGGCGGGGTAGCTGTCATACGTATCCTTATACGGTGTACTTGTATTGCTTTTCCCTTAATTAATACAGGTATGCTTTATCAAAAAAAAAAAAAGTAATAAACACCGGTAGATGTGAGAAGATCATGTAAGTTGTGTGATCTGTGTAAACACATCTATTAGTGGACACGTCACCTACTATTTTTTTTTAAAGTATGTATTTAAATTTCAAATAAATGTAGAAAAGCACTATCAATGTGTCAAAGTTGAGGATTCAAACTCAAGTGGGTAGATTTCACGCCACAAGAAACCTAAACAACATAAACGAGCTACATTCAATTCACTAAGGGCCCATTTGGATCCCTTCATTTTGGAGGAATTGAAATCTACTTAACGGATTAGACTATTTGGTTTTAGAGATCTATAGCTTTCCATAATTCACATATAAACTTATCTCAAATTCATAAGGGTGGAAGATGGAAACAGATTCTATAGATTACCCTGCTATGTTTGTGCTTTCCAACCTAATTAAAGTTATAGAAACTTTATAGCCTATTTCAAATATGTGCCTACAATAAATTCAATTGCAAGATCCAAATGGGCCCTAAAAGATTTGTCATTTCATATAAAAAAAAAAAAAAAAGTAGTTTCATATATTATTGTTATTATATTTTTTATACATTTAACATTAGAAAATGTACTGTCAAACTTATTTTATAAGATGATCATTTATTCGTAACTGGGCCAGGAGAGATTTAAGGAATCAAATATATTGAAATATATTAGAGGCCCCAAAGGCCGATGCTTTTTTTGTCGAGTCATTTTTGTTACACAACATTTTTAAAACAAAGGTCCATCTTTAGATATTGAAAACTTATAATTACAAAGGGATAATTTTGCAAAACAGGGCGAAAAAGCAGCGGGTCACTATATGTAATGTTCTATTTAATTGTCACATGGTGTTTATTTTTGAAAAATTAAGATTGATATAGATGCTACTAGTGAGCATTTGAAAAAAGGCAAAATAGCCAAAGTCATCCCTGAACTTTGCACAAAGGGTCAGGTTGGTCCCTGAACTTTCAAAAGGGTCAATCTAGTCCCTCAACTCTTGTTTTTAGGTCAAAAACGTCCCGTCGCGGCCGACATGGCGAGCATGAGACGAAGGGAAATGCCCGTTTTGCCCTTTGGTACGGGGAATTTCTTGTGCTTCTCATCTTCTTTCTCGTGGACGGCAGCGGCCGACCCTTCGACGCACACCAGCAGCTGAAGCACGCCGCCCCTTGCTCCGCCACCGCCGCACGAAACCGCGACGGCCGCTCGTCCTTGCTGCCCCTTACTCCGCCGCTAGGGCGCGCCGCCGCCGCTGGCCGCCGACGCTCTATAACACCCACATTTTTGCATCATTTTAAAAATCACTAAAAATTTGAATTTTTATAATTGACGACTAAAACTTGATTTATTTTCCACTCAACCAAAAATCCGTTTTCAATAACCCTGCATTAAAATTCACCATATAGAATTATTTAGAATATATGTTTGGAATGCTTGAATGATTGTTTGCATCTATGTTTGCTCTCTAGAATTTATTTTGGCATCAAATATATATTCCTTGTCATCGTATACCCGTGACCCTCTCTTTGATCTCCTCTCATCCATCAACCACCCTAACTCCAACCATCCCCAAAATCCAATTCACATAACCTTCCTTGACCTCTCCCTTGAACCACCATCATATTTCCAAAACCCAAACCCCTTTCGTGGCACCTGGCTTATTTATTTTCTGGGAAAAGAATAGCAAAGCCAGCTCACGTGTACACATATACCTATATGCATAAGCTATATATATAAATATATACACGTAACAGTATATATGGAATATAGCTATACATATGGATGTCTAAGCTTATACACGTAAAGATTATCCAAATGCATATATGTGTGTGTACGGTAACCTAGGGCAAAAATGACATTTCCATTCGTCTCATGCCCGCCATGTCAGCACAGGGACGTTTTTGACCTAAAAATAAGAGTTGAGGGACTAGATTGACCCTTTTGAAAAAGTTCAGGGACCCACCTGACCTTTTGTGCAAAGTTCAGGGATGACTTTGGCTATTTTGCCTTTGAAAAACCCAATCCAAGAAGGTGTTAAAGAGAACACACGCCCATAAACGACACATACACAGAGGAACTCGAAGCATACGTACATGTCGCGGTGTACTATCTTGGAGATAACGTTGTTGTCGGTGGAAGTGTGTGGCCTTAGACTAGCGTGGGCATGGGTACGGAGAGGTTCGATCTTGCCTCCCGTACGTGTGGGTACAGTTGTACACCTCTGCGAAATTTTTCTTCTCTTGATCTAGCCTGAAAGTACATGGATCTGGCCAGTACCGTCATTATGAACATGGTTCATTACCTCATTAACAACCTCTGCCATGCATGTTTGTTGTGCAGATTACAAACTCCTATGAACTCTCATGCATCCACTAGATTATACTCCTTCCGTCTCTAAATGTTTATCGTTCTCGTTTTTCGAGAAACTACTGCTGGCAATTATATATTAAAATGTATAAATATTTATGCTAAGTAATTAGTATCATCAGAAAGATATTTTCGTCTAGTTTTCTAACAAATTTATTTAAAGATATAAATGTTGCATGTATTTTGTACAAATCAAGTCAAATTTGTGGGACGAAAACTGACGGCGACGGACAAATAGGGACAGAGGGAGTACGTACTGTGTTGGATTATTAAGCTTAGGCTTTGAGTACCTTTGTACTCCAGGGTCTACACATTGTACTCAACGTACGAGACTTGTCAATTGACATGGCTATGGGTACGGCGGGGCTACACCGTCCTACTGGACTGTGTACTGCACGCGTGTCACGACTTCAAATCACGTGTCCAACATATATAATCTGGTGTAGCCGGCCGCCTGCGCTGCGCATGGAGATCCATCCCTGCGTTCGTTTACTAGCTAGGCGTCAACGTCACAGACGAGATCACGTTCACACGCGCGTACCGTATCGTGCCTCGGCCGCCGTGGTAACCGACACGTACGCGCCCTCCTTGGGTTCCCGTTCCCGTGTGTTGCTCACGGGAAACCGGCTGCAGCCGTGCCCGTGGACGACGACGACCGTGTGCTTTGCGTGCTGGATCCATCCATCCACCGCCACCCCCCGCCCCGGCTAATGAACCATCTCCTTAATTAATTAAACGTGCTTATCATCATTGTCGTTGCCGGCTCACGGCTAAACTAAAAACTAACGATGTGCATGCATGCATTGCCATGGCGGCCTTGAGTATAGACTGGACTAGTAGGAAATATAAATATTGGTAGGCAGCTTGGTCCTGCAGTTTAGGCCAGTCTTAATAGGGTTTCATGAATGTTTTATGCACATTAAATATAGCGTCACATCAGTAAAATTTTACTTTTTGCATGAAACGCCTAGGAGAGAGAAGGAAAGAGTTTCACCATGGTGAAACCTTTGGGCACTGTTTCACATGCGTTGGAAACTGGGTGAAACCCCATTGAGACAAAAATAGAGTTTCACCATGCAACTATGCAATTAAACCATGCAATGAGAGAGAGAGAGGTTATGGGACCCTTGAGCTTATGAAATTGTGCAATGAAACTGTGCATTGGTGGAGACGTATTTCATGCCAAAGTTTCACATCTTAAAAAGCGGGAGGTGAAACTCTCCATTGAGACTGGCCTTATGACTTCATCAGCAGCAGCTGCAGCGTGTGGACACGTGGCTGAGCTGATCTGAAGACCCTCTTTCGATTCTGCACGCCCCAAGGAGGACGGACGGCAACGGGAGGAGGAGAGGAGAGCCGTACCACAGTTAGCCATGCAGCACAGTCGTCACTAGTGACGTCTTGACCGCCGCCAGCCACGAGCTCATCAAGCTCGATCGCATTCCCAAGTCAACCATCGGCTTGTGTTGTAAATAAAAAAAAACATCGCTTGCGTACGCATAATACTAATATCTTGACCACTAATTTCTCTAGCCACAAATATGTTGTCATCAGCTAAAAAACAATATCATATTATTGGCAAAGACCTAGACTATTGGGTTGGAGGTAGGTTACAAGCATGCACCTCACGGTGCTTAAGGGGTTGTTTTTGGCAGATTTTATTCAGAATTGATATAAGAAACACTCTCCCTCAGCCAAAGAACTCAATTTTTCACAAAGATTTAGGTGGGGAAATAGGTTAGAATCACTTCTCCTTTTATACTAGGAGGAGAGAGCTAAAAAAACCTCTCTCTCTACTGCTTCCTGTTCAAAAACTCACAAGAATCACTTTAAGATTAATTCTCACCTGCTCCACCTTGCTCTCTCCCATCGTGAAACGGTAAAATCATTCCATTAGAGAATCAAGGAGTAGGGCCTGATAATCTAGGAGTAGAGCTCTACTAATCAAGTCCTAAAACGTTGCTAAGGGTTTCAGATGGCAAATGCCATGTCACAAAACTATCTTGGTATAATTCTTAATGCTTGTAGTGTGGTACATGTGGCCTATATATCTTTTGAGCGTTCTATATGGAATACCTCTCACTGTCCATTCCTACTCGATTCAGTCGCGGATCCAGAAGCAAAATGCAAGGGGAGGGGCAGTTTACCAAAATCTGAACCAACACGTACACAGCTGAAAGATCATGGCCCTGTATATCACGCATTAACCAAAAACAAAAAGAGTATAACACACATGCAGTTAACGTGATAATGGTGATGGGTCTCCTTCCACACTCCACTTTGTTGGGGTAGATTACGTATGTACTTGCGTTAACCCAGCCAAGTGTCGTGCTTGTTCGAGATAGGATCCTCATCCTCATATCGTGCACTCTCTCTTCCTTGGGGACAACGCATTTGACTTCTTGGGGGCAAAACATTTGACTATTTTGCATTGAGTCATGTGCAATACTTCAAATCTTTTTCTCCACATGTTTAAAGCCAGTTAATTTTCTAAGACGACGACCTCACGTGCCTATATTCTTACACCAAGCTCACACACATACTCCTTCCATTTTTTAAGCGTCATGTTGATTTGTGTCCAAAATCAAACGTGTGTATCTTTGATCACTACTTTTTAAAATATTATATAGTTTCATGTCATAAAATTTATATTTTTATTAGATTTGTTATGAGAAATACTATCATAATATATAATTCATATTCCCTCCATATCACTATTAGTGGACGTTTTGAAAAAAAGATTTGGGTCAAACACTGAGAATATAAATAATGAATAACTCTTAAGTCGCTTCAGTTTGGAATGTGAAAATCATATCAATAGACTTGAAATTACTTTTATAAAATTATACATATATAACTTTTCAATAATTTTTTTCTGTAGAAAAGAGAAGTCAAAGTTACACTTTGGAGACCGTGTCACTTTTCTAAATGTCTTCTAATAGTGATATGGAGAGAGTATATTATAAAAATATGAGAATTTTTAAACATGGTTGCTCAAAAGTTGTAATGATTGACTTAAGAAAAACCAAATGCGACAATTGAAAAGAAATGAAGGCAGTACTACGAAATGGCCTCATGGTTAGTACTCCCTCCATGTTTTTAGTTAGATATGCACACGGGTTTAACCAGGTACCAAGACACGATCATACGATGGATTACATTAATTGTCTACCAAATGTTGTGTTTCCATCGACGGTTGTGGCATTGTACACACTTGATGCTTAATGGTCGTCTAAGCAATATGAAAAAGTGATGAAACATTGTACTCCCTCTGTCACCCTTTGTTCGTGAAAGAATATATTTCTTGAATTTTCTTAAGTCAAACTTTTTAAACTTTGACCAAATTTCTAGAAAAACCTTCTTAAGTCAAACTTTTTAAACTTTGACCAAATTTCTAGAAAAACCCGCTAAGATTTATGTTACCAAGTTAGTATCATCAAATTTATTATATAAAATATTTTCATAAGATGGTCATTTTATATCATAAATGTTGTTACCCTTTATAAAAAGTTAGTCAAACTTAAAAAAACATTTAATGGCACAGATTCTTGGAATTGATTTATCTGGGGATGAGCGGAGTATAAAAAAGAATATGAAAGGAGCAATAATGATACACATATCCGCGAATATCATCGCTAGAAAAGCTTGATTATCCCTTCATCCAAAAAATAAACACACATATCACTTCCCAAAAATCAAATCTTTTTAAATTTGACAAACTATAGAAAACAATATCAATATTTGTATCTACAAATAAGTTTTATTATGAGAGTATATCACATGCTCAATCTTATGATACTTATTATCCATCATGAATATGAATGACTTCTTTTATATATTTAGTTAAACTTATTGACTGCTTTTTTTTTTTTTTTTTTTTTTTTTTTTTATGTGTTTTATGTTTTACATAGGTAGCACCCTCAAGAGGTTTGTCTTAAAAATTATAATGTCTTATGAAGCCAAATGATGACCAATTTTGTACTACTACTGTAGAGCTCGACACAATGTATGACTAAGTAATTGACAAGTTCTTTATTTGAAACTTTGATATCCAACATTTTGTTAAGTTCACAAATTTTGAGTTTTCAAACAACCTCGGATGTTAACATAGTCTATATTAAATATGTATTTCACATCGTGATCTACAACTTTAAAGTTGATAAATTTATTATAAAAAAAATTGTTAGAGTCACAAATATATGTTTAAGTTATCAGCTTCAAAATCCAAATGTTTGAATTTACAAACAACTTTTGGATGTCGATATGGTCAAAACTAAAATTGCAGTGGTTAATTTTGGGTTTGAGATCATTAATACCAAATATTCATTTTATCTGATTTTGAGATCTAAAATTTTTAAATAATCTTGGATGGAGACATTGTATACTACAAAATTGTAATGCTTTGTAGTGTAACTATATTTTCATTCAAGATCGTTCAAAACAAAATATTTAACCCAAAATTATTAAATGATAATACAAAAAGATACCTCCTATACACACTTGTGCGTAGTAATGTGGTAAGAAGTTGAGGTCATACGTTCAAACACGTGCATGCATTTTTAAAGGAAAAAAAAGTAATTCAGGACGCTCTACCTCGGTGCATAGTTTTTATTGTTAGCCTTTAGGTGATGCTGTCCTAGGATTTAGAAAAGTGTTTTGCTATATTTGTTTTGGTCATTTTTAGTTTGTTTTTTAAATCATTTATAGAGAGGGAGCGGGTGGCCCAGCCGACGGTCTCTTGAAATACATTAACATAGATCATTTAACATTGTTTGTCTCTGAAAAATCAAAAACATCTACTCCCAGGATAGATGATGCTGTTGACTTTTATTAGATATCATATTTGACAATTTATCTTTTTATTTCAAATAATAAATTAAATAAACTATTATTGAATCATCTCTAATAATACTATAAGTTACAAAAAAAGTTATGTATATAAAATTTTGAATAAAATGACCAGTCAAATAAGATATCTAAAAGTATCACCATGTGGTCTCCCCACAGTTTTTGTTGTAAAAAAGATATATAAATAAAAAAACATGTATTTTAGGATGGCCGAGGGAGTATATCTGAAAATATTTTGTGTAGTACGACTTATTTAATTTATAATTGAAAAATGATTTGATTTTTTTTTCATTTCCGCAAATTTTGAGTAAGATGATCAGTCAAACAAGATATCTAAAAAGTATCACCATGGGGATCTTCCCCACAGTTTTTGTTGTAAAACAATATCCAAAAAAAAAAAAAATCATGTATTTTAGGACAACCGAGGCAGTATCTCTAAAAATATTTTGTGTAGTCGACTTATTTAATTTGCAATTGAAAAATGTTTCTTTGGTTTCCGCATATTTATATAGCACATGACGCGTACAGAAGAATGAGACGAGATAATGACATCTGGTTGACTAGCGATCACCTTATGGTTGATGGCGCATGCGCCTGAGATCCTACATAAGAGCCCTCAGCTTCTCCCTTCTCCTCCAGAGGTTGAGTCAGAGCCTACCGCCTAAACGGCCTGAAAACGAGGCCAAAAGGCTAGCTACATACATAGGTAGCTTGGCCACAAGAGCCGTCGTGAGCCAAAGTCAATTCTCATATATACTCTACTCTATTATTGCCCTGCCCTGCCCATCAGGCCTTCACGATTCAGTGATTCACAAAACCCGCAGCGCGCGACGACCTCGCCGGCCGATCGACATGGGTAAGGACGGGCCGCCGGAGGCGGCGGCCACGGCCAAGAAATCGGTGCCGGTGATGCGGTCGTTCGCGTCGGTGTTCATGCACGCGGACGCCGCGGATGTGGTGCTCATGGTGCTGGGCCTGGTGGGCGCCATCGGCGACGGCTTGTCCACGCCCGTCATGCTCCTCATCACCAGCCACGTCTTCAACGATCTCGGTGGCGGACCGGACCTCCTCGATGAGTTCAGCTCCAGGATCAACGAGGTAGATCGATGTCACTCTCGCCACCCCGGCCGGCCCATTGATTCTAGCCAGTATGAACGCCATAGCTCACTTTGTTTCCTCTCCTTCTCGGCTACCAGAACGCGCGGAACCTCGTCTTCTTGGCGCTCGGCAACTGGCTCATGGCGTTCCTAGGTGAGCCACGGCGCTGCACACGCATTTTCTTGCACCGTGCTGGCATCTAATCGTTGCACATATCGTGTCGTCGTCGGCAGAGGGCTACTGCTGGGCGCGCACGGCGGAGCGGCAGGCGTCGCGGATGCGGGAGCGGTACCTGCGGGCGGTGCTCCGGCAGGACGTGGAGTACTTCGACCTCAAGGTCGGCTCCACGTCGGAAGTGATCACCAGCGTCTCCAACGACAGCCTGGTGGTGCAGGACGTGCTGAGCGAGAAGCTGCCCAACTTCGTGATGAACTGCTCCATGTTCCTGGGCAGCTACGCCGTCGGCTTCGCGCTGCTGTGGAAACTCACGCTGGTGGCGTTGCCGTCCGTGCTGCTGCTCATCATCCCGGGCTTCATGTACGGCCGCATCCTCATCGGCCTCGCGCGCCGGATCAGGGAGCAGTACACCCGCCCGGGCGCCATCGCCGAGCAGGCCGTCTCATCCGTGCGCACCGTCTACTCGTTCGTCGCCGAGCGCGCCACCATGGCGCAGTTCTCCGCCGCGCTCGAGGAGTCGGCCAGGCTCGGCATCAAGCAGGGGTTCGCCAAGGGCGTCACCATCGGCAGCAACGGCATCACCTTCACCATCTGGGCGTTCAACGTCTGGTACGGCAGCCGCCTCGTCATGTACCACGGCTACCAGGGCGGCACCGTCTTCGCCGTCTCCGCTGGCATTGTCGTCGGTGGCCTGTACGTAGTGAACGTGATTTCATCACCCTCCTCTGCAACTCTGCTGCTGCATGTTAATCCTAGATGATGATGTGATGACGGCGCCATTAACGAACCATATGCAGAGCTCTGGGGTCCGGGATGTCGAACGTCAAGTACTTCTCCGAGGCGAGCTCGGCGGCGGAGCGGGTGCAGGAGGTGATCCAGCGGGTGCCCAAGATCGACTCGGAGAGCAGTGCCGGCGAGGAGCTGGCCAACGTCGCCGGTGAGGTGGAATTCAAGAACGTGGAGTTCTGCTACCCGTCGCGCCTGGAGAACCCGATCTTCGTGAGCTTCAACCTGCGCGTGCCGGCGGGGCGCACAGTGGCGCTGGTGGGCGGCAGCGGCTCCGGGAAGTCGACGGTGATCGCGCTGCTGGAGCGGTTCTACGACCCGTCGGCCGGGGAGGTGACCCTGGACGGCGTGGACATCCGGCGGCTGCGGCTCAAGTGGCTGCGCGCGCAGATGGGGCTCGTCAGCCAGGAGCCGGCGCTGTTCGCGACGTCGATCCGGGAGAACATCCTGTTCGGCAAGGAGGACGCGACGGAGGAGGAGAGGTCGTCGCGGCGGCGAAGGCGGCCAACGCCCACAACTTCATCTCCCAGTTGCCGCAGGGGCTACGACACCCAGGCAAGCTATTCGCCACACTACTGTTGCCAATGCATGCAGTTGTTTCGCTTGCTACGCTTTTCTTACCCTTGCAAGTCACTATCAGGTTTTTCTCTCCCAAAAGAGAGGATGCTTGCTTTTTCGTGCACAATAACAATACCTGAATGTCGCATGGAATTTATGCTCTGATTTTTCCATAATTTTTGGGTTTTTAATGGAATGGGCTGACGTGTTTAGGCCCACCACATATAGTACGGAGCAAGGTGTTTTCCATTCCAAATTTTAGTGAAAAGAGTAATCATGATATTCGTTTCTCTTTTTATATAAATGAAAAAAAGGTTCTGTATCAATTTGTGAAAGTGGGGTAAAGCTGAGATGGGAAACAACTCAAAAGTCAGAGAAGCCAATCAATTGCTCAACAACATTCGAAATATAGAAAGTGCAGGGAATTGAAGGCTAAACTGCTTCAAGAACTAAACTGAAACAAACATGCCCCAACAAACAAATTTTCACTACATAATTCAGCATGGTTAGGTGGCCAGTACATGTGGCTTTGGGATGCTAACTCCTCCATTATTTTAGTCTTTGGCTAGTTGTGCATCTTTTTCATGCTGATCCATAGGAACAACTAATTATTATTCAAACAAATAGAAAATTTGAAACAAAGATAGTCTAGGAGTAAAGGTTGGTTTTGGAAGCAACAGCTTTTGTTTCTAGTGTACTACTACTCCCCATTATCTGGAACTGGAAGGCTACCTAGTCCACTACTCCCTCCGTCCCACTGAGTTTGTCACCCCGGATTCCATCCACGCCATCTTTTCGATGCTTCGTCTTATTCAAATTTTTTACACAAATATAATTTATTTTGTTATGACTTATTTTATTAATAAAGATACTTGAATATTGATTATTTTATTTTATGATTTACATAAATATTTTGAATAAGACGGATGGTCAAACATGAAATTCAAAAATCAAAAACGACAAACTCCATGGGACAGGGAGTACTCCATCAGTTTATTCTAGTGCTGGCTAGCTATAGCTGCTGGCTTGCTAGGCGCCGCATCGCTGGCTCAGGACATGATGGGTCATTGGGTTCCGCCTGTTGTGTCTTCAAAGAAATCTGAGTGCTCTCAGCACTGAGCTCCTAGGAAATCTCTGCCCACTGAAAATTGTTGAACTATCACAGTGAAAATAATCAGTTGAACAAAGTGAATCTCTTGGTGGAGCTGGAAATGGGTTCAACCGTACATGGTCGTATCAATAGCTATTTAGGCACCAAGATCAAATAAAGTTCATTCATATTCTGGCCTGTATGGATGAATAAGAAGAACAGGAGAACTCACCTGTAGGATGTCAAAATAGGTGGATGTCGGACAGTCCAAGTAATTCCAGCTTTGTAGCTTTTCATAAGAGTACAATTACAGTACCAGCACTGTCGAAATAGAAGAGGGATAAACAGCACTATACTCACATAGTGAAGAAACCAAAGTAGGCAACCACCCACTAAGGAAATGGAAGCTATAGTGAGCTAAAAAATTGACATATAACGAATTAGGAAAAATCGATCACACAACATATAGGTGCCCCACTGCATAATTACATCATCTACATTGAATATGTAACATGACAGAAAGAAAAAAAGTAAAGATGGAAATACAGGTGACCACGGAAATACCTGAAACCTAGCAAATTGCCTGTAGTGAACTGTCATAGTCCTCATTGCGGTTTCAGCATATTTCCTCAAGAGTGTTGGTTGCTTTAGCCACAAGATCTCTCATTGCCAGTGCAGCATACATCCACATCTCTACAAGAAATTCCATCCTTTCCACTACTCCTAGCTGCCGTGCCAGTATTTCTATGTCTGCTACCTATACCACTTCAACTACAATCCTTCTACATTTGTTGAGGGATCAGAGCACACGCTTTCCCTACGAGAAATTCCATCCTTTCCACTAGAGGATAGTAGCTGAACCCTTTACTCCTAGTTGCTGTGCCAGTATTTCTAAGGCTGTTACGTACATCAATTCAATTACAATCCTTCTTCAAATGTTGAAAGATCAGAGGACACGCTTTCCAAGATCGCTTATATATGGTAGGACCTAGGGATCATAGAACATTGAGTGGCCACCCCAAATTGGGAAACAGAGAATGGTTAGTTCACCACTCAGGGTGTGTGTCTCCGTGGTTGGTGGACACAGAAGACAAATCTAGTAACCTGGAAAAGGGTTGCCAGCCAACAGTTTTGGGTGTGCCAACTTTCCCAGGGAGCAGGATTTCACTGAGGTCCTGTCACATAATAATAAAATTTGACAGCAATACGTGGGGCAGAGATTGACAAAAGAAAGTGCCTGTGGTAGTATGTCT